>OX401413.1:1200000-1505016 GCA_947846245.1 Cerastoderma edule | reverse complement strand
AATAAACTATTCTGACATGCAAACAGTTTGTTGTTATTGAAATGCAGGAATGACGTCTGTTCCAGAATTTGTGTATTTTAGAACATATAACCCCTATGGAATGCTAGTAAAATAATTAATATTCCATACAATAGATGAATACTTCAGTAGCTAGGGTTTCAAACCTTATTCACCAAATACATTTGTAGTAATATCACATGCCAGAATAGAACATGGAACATAGAAACAGATCCCATTCAGCAAACAGGCAATACATGATCAATTGTTGACCCTTATCTCAATGATGCACAACATTTGGAGAGGTCTGAAAAGAACCTATTAACCCTTTACCAAATGCCAAATTTTCTACTGTCCCAAATTGAAAGAGTTTGCAGACAACATTTCAAAACATGATGAAATTGAAAAATGATCTTCTGATAGGGCAGAAAACATCGTGGGAAATGGAGAAATTGATCATCAAGAGCAATTTCTCCTTTTCTCAAAATGTTTTTAAGAGTTGTCTGCAACAAACTGGTCAAAAGTCGGTATTGTTTGGTAATGTGTTAAGCTAATTGTTCACAGATGTAAGAAATTTTGGAAGTCCAGATTTGAATTCTTTGAAACTATACTACTGTTTCGTATAGACTGGAAAAATAGTCATTTTTGGCGATTTCAATTAATATTCCAGTTTTAAGAGTTTTCATGCAATAGTCTTAATTGTATTTCAATCCAAAAGCTTTACAATGCAATGAAGATTTGTCCCATACATGCTGTAAATATTGAAATACATTGAAAACCACTGCATTCTACTTTCAATAGCAATTTCTCATTGCAGATTTCAAACAACAATACAATAAAAACTTTATAAAGACTTCTTTTCATCAGTGAAAAATCAGCTTTAAACCTACTTATTAGAAATATAATCTCTTAAATTGCAGTGATCAAATCTATAAATTAAGATTATCCATTTTCTTGTTTCATGTAATATGCAGCAGAGCAATTTAAAGCATTTATCTTAATCAAATGACAGAAGTTTCGATGAAAAACTGTATAATTTGTGAATTTACATTGAATCATTTCAAAGAAAATTTGAATTTGCAAATCATAAGCTAATCTTTCTCTTGGTCTCAGATGTACATTTCAAAATGTGATGAAATTGAAAAATATTCTTCAGATAGAGCAGAAAACATTGTGGGAAAAGGAAAAATTGCTTGTTACGAGCAATTTTTCCTTTTACCACAATGTTTTCTAAAGTCGTCTGCAACAAAGAAGTCAAATGTCGTTATTGTTTGGGAAAGGGTTATGTCTTGCATTAAATCCTCAATATATCAATCAATCAAATACTTCATGCAACAATGCTGTAAATCATTCAGGACAGTACAAAGACTTATCCTGGTGTTGTTCTAAGCCATTGACATATGCCGAGCTTTTTTGTTGTTTGTTGTAGCGGCTGTAAAAACACGACTGATATGCCAACTTGATGAATGTCCAAGAATGTCTTAATACATCACAGAACAGGGAACACTACTACTTGTTGATGGGTGGCAGATTAACCCAGTACCCTAGTTACGTTTTCTGTATGAGTTGAAATTGAAAGCAGCAGCAGACGACAAATTGAAATGAGTAGAAACCAGTTTTACATCTTGTAATTGCCTGGTAGTTGTAAATGAGAAATTCATGAATGTGTAAATGAGCAATTCATGAATACATGACAGACCACCATTGTTTCTTGAACCTCTTTCCTATAGTGAGTCTTTTGTAGCAGACAACACAAACTGGTTGATTCAATTAAGTGTCATAAAATGTCTATCAAAGATTTTTAAAAAAAATGATAAATGAAAAGCAATATAAATCGTTGAGACAAAAGGATAATTTGCTAATCATAAGCAAATTTTTCCTTTGTCACAATGTCACAATGTTTTCAAATTTCAACTTGTTCAAAGGCAGCCAATGTCCTTTTGTATAGAGCAGAGATTTAATTTAGTAGACATCAAGTAATTGGTCTAAATTCCAATGCAACATCAATGCATCAATGCAGCTTCAAAGGCAGTCTAAGTCCTTTTGTATAGAGTTAAGAGTTAAGTAAGTAAACATGGAGTAATTGGTCTAATACAGCATCAATGATTTCTCCCACCCATCCCAATTTGCACCTATTATTGCAGCATCTAATTGTGGCTTGTGGGTGTTACATGTAGGTGTGTACAGCTGATAAATGCAGTATGAAAATAGCATGTTTCACATAAATCATTGCATTAACTTAACACTTTCCTTCATCCCTAAGCAATATCATATCGAGTAAATCAGCAAATGGCATGTGATCTAACCTGTTTGCTACTTTGAATATCTTTCCTCGTCAAATTAAACTAATTAAGGTTTTGGAAAGCAGACAACATCATACAATCTATTTTCAAAAAATTACCAAGCATTCTAAGGGTTAATTTGATGGATCAGCAACCCAATCATTTTTAATTGGAAATGTAAAGTCTTTGAGAGTTGAACATAGATACTAATGTTCTAAACAAGGATATAAAATGTTTCTAAACAAACACTCATGTGATGTTTTACTCAAAAAAGGGAAAACTGATGAACTATTGATTTTAAAAGTCATCTGCAGGTATAAAAGGTTGAATGCCATAGGGGATACTAGGTAAATCTAACCCATTTGCCTGTAGCTATTCAATAAAGGCAGACGTCACTAGAAAAAAAATAAACAATGTTTCTGAGGAAAATTACAATTTGAAAATAAAGAGCTTAAAATGTATATAAATTGAGTCTTTGCTAAGTAATAAGTAAATTCTATATTTTCATACATGATTTTATAAACATCGTCTGCTGAAATTTTATTATAAATCTAGCTGCACCAACAAGGGAAAGTTCACAATCAAAACGAATCAATTTCATAAAAATTAAAAATCTCAAACTTACCAGCCTCAAAGTAATTAATGAATTAACAATCCACAGCAAGTTATAAATATCTCTACAACATTTAGACGAGCAAGGGAAGAAGAGCACAGGAATGTTTTCCACACTCACACACACTAAAAAATCTTTACTCCTAGTACGGTTGTCACACTCCGATAGAGGAATCCGGCTCGGGAAATATTGACAAATTTCCAGAGGCCCAGTCGACTGGCACCCAGTATCGACGTTTTTACAGGGAATCAGTGGAGCATCTGAAAAACGCTTGTTTGCATCTCATTCCGCTGTTCTACACTGATCCAGTCTTCTGACAGTGGAAATGGTTGTTCCTTAGCAACAATGCTGTGAGGAGAGAGAGAGAAAAAAAAAATCAATATATAAAACATTAAAAGTGCTGCTGTATTAATTGCTGCGTAAGAGGGAGAGAGAGAGTATTTAATAACCGCTAAAGATGGGAATGAGATTGTTCAGGGTTTTTTTTGTCTCAGAAGGTTTGTTAACTTATGTTAGCAGAACAATGTCGGCACCTATTTGTCACTTTGTGTACAAAAAAATCAATCAATATCCATGGCTGTTTTACCTCTTCCCTTAAACCGACGTTAATCCTACTGGCAAAAAAGGTCATTTGTGATGAAAAAAGGCATTTTCCATCATTTGCCCAATTCCCAATGGCAATGGGTATACATGTACAGATCGAGAAATATCCAAAGACACAATTCGTCTAGATGATATTAATTTCTATTGTCATCTGTTAGATATTAACCAAAGCAGGAATATAGAAAGATGTGTAAGGTACTTTTGTTTGTCAACTTTAAGTTATTAAATCATCAGCAAATGCATCGTGATTTAAGAAATTAACGAGAATTGGCATCTCACATGTCTAACCAAGTTTTTTAACTTCTAAAAAAGAATTTGCTAGACAAATAACAAGATGACGCATGTAATCTTTTTCTCTGGCTAGACACAACATCTAGCAATTTTACGAAAAGTGTTGAAATCAAAAGTTTCTTTTTGAAAACAATGGCATATAGATCTAATATATATAGATTCTAGAGGGAAAAACATTCTGTCGTGAAAAAAAAACCAATCGTGGCCATTTGCTTCATCCTAGGGTACATATTTTATACATAAACATGCAACTACGCAATTTATCTGTCACCTCCGCAATTTACATTCTAAAGGTTGTTGCTCACGAATTGTACAATGTCAATTACATAGAGATGACAACTAAATCGCTCTAAAAAATGCCTTTCTTTTTCTGATATGGTTATTTCCTCCTAATTTTCCAAACCCATTGACGAATGTTTAGTCGCACTGAAATATGCGGCTTACATCTGATTTAACTCGAATACGTCTTGATGTTTCAAAAGGAAAATATAATCGAATACTTTCGCCAATTGATAACAAAGACATTTATTCGGCGTAGCTATCCGAATTTCGACTAGCTTCCCCTCCAGTACTAGACAACATTATCCCTAAAACACATATCCAAGGCTTTGTCTATACTACATAGCATACGATACGTATATAATGACATAAATTATATACGCTGCAGTCTCTTTTATGTACAACTTCGCTGGATTTAACTTTCATAAACAGGCTTGATAACACAATATAAGCACAGACAACATATTCAAAGACACAAAAAGCACAATGAATCGACCAAAAAAACGCACGAGAGTGACGACTTCGATACTCGTAATGTATTCCCTGAAATGATTTGTTATTTCGCAATGATGAAAGGAAATTGATGGTATAATGGATGAATGAATGAACGAATGAATGAATACCGTCAATTTGACATCCATAAGTCATCGAAATAGTGACCAAATCACCGATCCGAACAACTGTGCAAACTTGTATCATTGTATAACAGATCGGCAACGTTTACCGCTTTATGGACTCCAAATCATTTTGCCGTCAGAAAAAAAGACATTAATCTAAAAATGCGAATGCTCATCAATTAAAATTTTGCCCAGTTCATTTAGTTATATCAAACCAAATTCATTAAAAAGAGTTACTTCTTGAAAACTTACCAAAATTGCGCTCAATCCAATTCTAACCAGTTCTTTCACAACCTAAGAGGTAAACAACATATCCTTTGTTAGCGTACTTGTAAGGGAAAGGTAACATTTCGGGGTTTTTTGACAAACGTTTTGGCAAAAAGGTGCAAACCCATTTAATATGAATAGAATTACCTTTCGATACAAGGTGTGAATATCAAGTGTGATTATAGGGTCTAGCGTAAGATGAAACAGCCCAGACTAATTAGGTTCTATCTATTAACTCTTGCTCACATGCAGACGACTTTTTTCACTTGAAGCAGACGACTTCAGAAACAACATGTAAAAATTTTTCAGTTCTGCTGTGAGATGTGAATTGATTGTAAAAATCATTGTGGCAAAAGGAGAAATTGCTTTGAAAGTCGTCTGCTGTAAGGCGCAAAAATGTGGCGTTAGGTGGTAATGTGTTTAACACCAACAGTCAATGGTTCGTTTTTGCTGCGGGTGGGGTGGGGTGTTGCGTAGTTGTGACAAGAAACGTTACCGACTGATATTAACGTAATACCTGCTACACGAGTTTCAAAAGATAGTTTGCGACTGATTTGACATCATAAAACATCAGAAAATGATAATTGTCGATCATGACCATTTCTTTTCAAACTTAAGAAGACACAAACCATTGGCTAAAGTTGCTTTTAAAGTTTTCCAAGTCTTCACCGTGTGGGAGGAAAGGACATAAATCTCTAGTGAAGACATCGAGAGAGCTTCCTACTATAACGCAAGACCCATAGCTTGTTTAAAGGATTATTAATCTGTTGAATTGTCCACGAATTTACATATATACAAAATATATTTTGCCAGAAGTGCCTGTTTCCGCTTTCGTACATTATATTATGAATGACAGACAAATGAAAAACGAAGAAGTTGCTTTGGGCGAATTATCTCTTATTCTTTACCATAACCATTTCTTAAGTCGGTTGCATTCTAAAACTTAGGGTGTTTTGAAACGAAGTCTGAAAGCGTTTCGAGTTTTCTTCTTCAACTTCCAGACTAACAATCATTTGCATATCCTGTGGATCTTGTGACATTCAGTTGTTTAAATATATCACCACAGCCATATTAACATGCGAATAGTTTAACGAGATTTCAACTATATCATGATACCATATAACTTATAAATAAATGGGCTACAAAAGCGTGCCTTGCCCCGAGGGACTGCCTCCACCATATTCGGCGAAGTCAGTAATCGACAATGGGTGTTCGGGACGAGGGTTTCGTGCATTTGTAATCTGAGCTCGTCGAGATTAGCCAATGAAAACACATATATTTCTTAGGTCATGGAAACACCCGAGTAGTTACAATTGGTGCATTGGCTTAACAACAATCTTTCGCCGATCCCTGTCATGTTCAGATACAAACCTGCAATCCCTTAGAATTAAAGAACAAATTGTTAAATAGATATTGATTATTCGGTCATACACAAACTAGTCAAAAGGGAAAATGATAGAAAGGGGTGGACTGAAGCACTTAAGTATCAATAAACCTGAATATGATTTTTTAATTGAAATTGTTCAGCAATAGAATAACAAGTGGATCAACAATGAGTGGGGTAGCCCAATTACCTCGTAACATTGAATGGCTATCCTGTCAAGGTTAATTCAAGGACAGACCCGGCGTCCCAAAAAGGGATGTTCACAAGGGGTATTTTTCGTGCATATATTGCAACTATATCCTACATTAACAGTGTTAAGGTATAGCACGATACTGTTTTGTCTCTTGAATGTTAACGTCTTGTGTACTGATGGACCTATGGCCTTATGTATCAATAAAGTATCTATTTTATCTTATGTTTCTCCCAAAATATGGAAATATGCCGGAAACCCTTAATTGTACAAATATTTACAATGCAAATACCAGAGTATATACATAAGTTCTATCCCGGTGTGATTCTGTATTTGTATTTTGAATTTGTACCTATTATACATGATTTAGAGAGAATTAAAGGATGTTACCTGTGAATGAATGTGTCAGTATGATAATGTATCATTTGTTCAATGGCTATACATATGATATGCTTTGTGCTAATTCATGCTCGATAAAATTGAATTGAATTTATACGTAATCGCGTAATTCCTACGTTGTCCTACATGAGAATCGGTTGGATTCGGCTGAACCCATGTGCTCACAAGACAACACATTGACGCAACCAATCTCGCTTACATTACGGCTTTTCCATAGATTCGCCAGTTCAATGCTAGTTGCCTTTGAGGTGTCTCAACAAAGGACATTCCTACGAAAGCAGCAGCACCACTTGGGATTAAACCCGAGTTACGCGAGTTACAAATACACCATCTTAACAGCTGCACCTCGATGTAAAGAAATGGGAAGGCAGTTTTAGAGGTGGAACGAACCGAGCAAATAAGACCTCTACAAGACAAAGTCACATCCGATCTGTGAAAAACACTGTCGTACACTGATCAGTTGTGTTGTTTATTTATACCCTCATGTCTTCTATAACAATGCATTAGCTTCCATTATTTGTATAAACGTTCTGAAGCATGTTTTTCCGTTGTTGTAAGGCGACCTTGCTTAATCAAATGGTCCTGCGTGGCCCAAAGGTTAAGATGGCGTACTAAGAACTCGGGGTTCAAGCTCGAGCCCAACTGACACCTCTGGTTTCTTGTGTGTGTCCTTTAGCAAGTCACTACAGAGCCCTAGTACTGTTGGATCCAAGAAAGCCGTAACTGAACTATTGTTTGACACGGCTCAAACACCAATTAAGTAAATCCTAATTCACAAGGCCAATTTACATTCTCTCTTTATAAGTGTCATCTGCAGATGTAAACAATTCAGAGGAATTCTCAAAAATTCCATTTGAATGAATACTATGTGAATGACTGTGTTAAGGGAAAGGAGGCGGTCGACGGCGAAATGTTAAGAGCCACTCAAAAGCCCGATGACAAATTGTTCTGCTATAAAAGTCCTGTCATAAAAAAGGTCAATTTGGCTACTTGTTTTTATCGATGACTAACACATACTGTATGCACTTGTTAAAACTTTTGCGCTGATTTCAACAATTTGTCAGTTATATTGCGGTAATACGATGGGTATCATTTTTCCCAATGAATCTAGGAACATATTTGCGTGAGTAAATACAGACATATATGGATATTGTATTTAGTGCAATTTCGATGATGTGATATTCACTGGGTAGCATTTTACTAAACGAGTTTATAAACATATTTACGTAAGTCAAACAGATACAAATACACACTGTATTTAATACAATGTCAATGTTGAAATGTGACGCATCCTTGCAAGCGTCTGACAGAGATGATTTTAATAACGTGTTTCTTTGCAACATTTCATTTCCAGTAAGATGGATGGCTGTTTTGATATTACACACATTCTTAGCGCAAGTTGTTGAGTAAATAAGTAAATCGCTTCAGTTCCCAAGCAGTACTAGCATTATTCGACATTGGGTTTGATCTTCCTTGTGCAATGCTATCCTATTTTCCCACAGTACCACCAAGTAGAAACTCAATTGTTGCCATTAGAGAGATTATCAGATGACCAGTATCTCATTTTAGCAGTGCGATGCTATCATATCTACCCATAGTACCATAAACCAACTCAAGTATTGCCATTAGATCATATCGTGTTTTAACCAGTATATCGTAACGGTTTAAAAACATCTTGCAGTTTCTGTTCCATGTAAAGAGTAAAAGCGACCTATAACGATTGAATGGTAAATGGCAAGTGACTAAGTCGTAAAACTTAGCTCCCAATGAAAAATCCATTTCATTCATTTTTTATCGATAGACCGCATTTTTGTCATACAGCAACGCAAGGGTTTGGTATGAAAAGCACCTTGCAATGCTATTCAGTAGAAATGTAAAGTGAATGATAAAACGGTACATATTGCATTTTAACCAGCTTTAATGCACAACGCATTGATAAAATTGGAATGCGTGTCAAAATTAGAACCCTTTGCATCTGAAATATCGTATTCAATCGCTGAAAACTAAAACTCATAATTTCCCCCTCAGTGAGCCACACCATCTAGCAAGCACATTTGGGACACATTGCACCAAAAGGTGATATTGCTTTGTCAGAGCAAATCAAAACTTTATAACATTTCCTTTGTTCCAATGCACAGTTGATATTTATTTTATCTGTTGAGATAAGAGGCTATATCACATTTTTTGAATAATGTCTCTTTTAGAAACCCCCGAATTCTTTAAGACAGATTATGCAATCATTGCAAATTAAAAAAAAGAACACACATTTTCATAAGGACACCTTTCCCATCGGGAGTATGCATTCAATCCTTTTTCAAGGAGTTTGTAATTTCCGGATTTCAATCTAAACCAAGAAAACGTGTCTACCTATTTCATTAAACATCAGAATACAAAATACAATGTGATGCTTTGTGAACCTAACGCTTTGCATGACTGTATATATGTCCGCCATGCATACTAAACAACTAAATACAACTAAAATGTGTTTATTGCATACGTTTTGGTTAGCATTAGAAACGTGAAAAGTGCAGACAGACTGATAATGCTATATTTGTTTGTATGGCGAGTCCATCAGTACTGCTCTATGACTCTAAAGTGACTTGCCAAAGGTCACTTCAACGAAACCAGAGGTGGCGGTGGGGCTTGAACCCGGGAGTGTTGTTATTAATGAAGTTGATTTTGTTGTTGATGATGACAAGGGGTAGGAGGTAAAGTACCAATCTGATAAAAAAAACCAAAGTGTCTTAATCCAAAGTAAAGCTTTCCTTATCAATATCTAAACGATCTCTATAGTTTTCTGTGCAGTTGGTTAGATTTTGGTTTAATGCTGTTTTCAACTGTATTTCAATCATACCGAGTTTGTTAGCACACCTATTCATGCTCCTGGGTACCGTTTTACTAAACAACTTACGCTTAAGATTTGCGTAAGTCTAAAACAACAAATCCTCTTATTTCAATATTGGACGAAGCAATATTGCAAAGTGACACATCATTGGAAGCGTCTCTCCGAGACGCTTCCAATGAAGTACCACATTGCAACATTGTACTTTCATTGAAGATACTGTCCATGTTTATCAATTATGACTTACGCGAACATTTTCCGTAAGTTGTTTAGTAAAACGGACCCCTGGTTTGTTAGCACACCTATTCATGCTCCTCGTATTTTCTCACCAGTACTGCTCACTATTTTATTTGTAAGCTTCATACTGCTTTCCCACACGAGCATAACTGATCAATAGTGAAAGACTACTAGCTTTTTGTATATATACGACTTCTTAAATTGTTGTTGATAAAGGGTAGATGCCTCAAACAGTGGTTCCTTCTATCAAGAGGAACAGTCAAGTGTTGAATCAATTCAAATGTGTAAAGGAAACATTTTTTAATTGGAACAATCTACAGTCTAACTTGCGTTAAGCAGCCACCCTTTTAAGCAGCTAACCTGCCTTAAACAGCCACTACAGAAAGTCCCATTGTTGGATTTATAGTGTAATTCAATTTGTGTTTAGCAGCCAACCTGTCTTAAACAGCCAATTTACTCGGTCCCATAGGCTGGCCTCTTAACACAAGTTTGACTGTACATTATATTATATACAGAGTCAAGGAGAACCGATTTTACTGATAGGAGTTGTAAAATAATTCAATCTTTTGTCAAGCGAACCCCCATTTACATAGCAAACAGTGCATTCTTACAATGTGCGTTTGTATATATTACCAGCTAAACCACATAAAGAATCATTTTGATAACAGGATGTATTCAACAGTTACCTTCTTTTGAATAGTGCATTAACATGAATGAATGGTTTTAAGGGATTCAAAATAATGTAAAAATGGATTGAATTGGCTGCAAATATTTATTACCATTTCAAACATACAATGAATAAATCTTTATGCATATTTTATGCAAACCTACTGCGGTTCTTCAACAAATATTGACATGTCTGCTTTGCTGAATGCACCTTTTCTTAGCCTTTCTTACAAAATTTAACTGCATTCGACTGTCGTGACAAAAACAAAGAATTTTGCCAATAAAGCACTCTCCAAACAGTCTAAATCAATACAAAAGCCATTTGTAGACCAAAGTTTTTTTTGTTTGTTTTTTTTAGGGGGGGGGGGGGATTTATGACCTTGTTTCCTGGCATTGCCTGCTTCGATTGGTAATTATTGCGGATATTGTTTCCATGGTTAGCCAATTTCTTTAGATTGGCTAAATGGATTTCAATTCTTAAATGAGGTCTTCTCTTCAACCATTGTTCTATTATATATAGCTTCCTTGATAAACTTCCTGTACCATGCAAGGAAACAGTGCCTTGACATAGGACACTCCATCATGGAATAATTGGCTGGTATTGCCAACTCAATCTCAGGTAGATGCCAATTTTAACCATATATCAATTGCATGGTAAAATATCCACCAAAACACTGTGACAAAAAAAAAGACTGTTTGTATACTTGTTTTGGAGTACAGATTTCCCTGATTTTTACATACATTTTCAATTCACTAATATTTTTCGAAGCAAAATTCTTATTCCTCAAATTGAGAAGCTTCCAATGGTTGATGTTTTAAATTTAGACTCATCTCAGAGTTGAGAAAGTGTTTTGTATATATCTCTAGTTTATTTCAATCTATAGCACATATCAATGGTTCAGTGCAAGACTATAGCAAGTGCTTCACGTTTGTTAAGGACTTAATATAGTTTTGCACTGAATCATCGATATACTTAACATAAACTGGCAATTAAAAAGTTTTATTTCTACTTAAAATATTTGTCACCATCTCACGTTATAGAATACTATCAGTTTAACGCTTATGTGTAAAATGTCAAATAAATTTACATTTATCTCAAGGCCTTTTCGCAAGATTCAACAAAATTAGCATTTCAATAGTTATTTGGTTAAAGTCATTTTGCAACTATGAGAAATCTCTTTCAATGCAGATCTTCTTTTCAAGCAACATCTTTATTCAAAGACCTTATAACCATGGACCTTTGCTTGATTTCATCACACAAAATGTTTCCAATTATATCTTAATACGTTTCTTTGCAAGGTCTTTATTTTGGAATGCAAGTCTTCATTTCAGAATGATAAAAATACTGTTGTAGGGTAAAATGTCACCACTTGTTTACTTGAACCCTTTATCAAGATTAGACGAAATTATTCTGATATGAGAAAAAAACACTGTTAGAAAAAGAAAACATGCTTATCAAATGTATTCTCTCAGTAAAGAAACAATTTCAATAGTCGTCTGCAGTAAAATCTAAGATTTGTTTAGCAAAGGGTTAGAGAAAAGAAAATGAATTCATATAACACCTACCAAATATTTATGTAAAAAAATCCAGTTTATTTTCCACATCCCACCATACCTGGACACCCAGCTATGTAATATACCGTGGGTAACAGTGAAATAACTTTTAAAGTCAGGGAGCAGATAAAATCCAATTAGAATTCAAATCTGTCAACAGGGGGTCGGCCCTTTACCTGTGCTACAGACAAAATAGGGAAGATTGAATGTAAAACAGTTCTATATGAAGATTCAATGTAAAACAGTTCTATATGAAGATATCTACAATCTTTTAACAAGCATCTGTTATAAAATTTCAACTTCTTCTGAAATTGTTTTCTGAAAACTGACAGAAGTTTGTATGACCAATTTTTTTTTTATCATTTTCGCAAAATCTTTATGTTAACATCATGTCATGTTGATGTTTAAGTTTGTAATAGCAGTTTTTCAATCATTCTCACAAAGTCTTCCTGTCAACTTGGTGTAGTCATGGTGGTAATGGCGTCTTTTGATGTTCATAAGATTTCTTTTAAGATGGATTTCATTCCTTTAAGAAGGGTTTCATTGCAAATGGAAAACAAACCCAACAATCCATGAAACTAATAAGTAAACATATTGAGAGAATAGGGGATATTTAAATGTTTTTCAATTAGGCTTTTAAGCTTTAAAAAACCGTTAAAAACATTTAAAGATATATAAAAAAGAAAAAGCTTGCAAATTGAAAACAATTGGTCTGAAAACCTTCGTTTTTTTTCTCCACAAATTGGTAGTAATTATGATGTCTCTTTGATACAAACTAGATCTTATCTGCAGACTATCTTAAAAGCCATCCATGAACATCATTGCAACCTTTTATGACATTTGTTCTGTGCAGTGGTATTAAATACTTTGATTGATTAACTACAGAAAGGACCACCCGTCTGCTTCAAGTAAAAAGAATTGTCATCTGCAGGAGGTAAAGAGTTAAAAGATGTAAGGTACCTAATGGTGAAGCTGGTGTAATTCTTTAATTCACATTTTCTGCATCAAAATGTGCCATTACCGAAAAACAGGGCTGTAATATAAATTGAATTAAATTGAATTAACTTCAAATTGCCAGCAGCCAAATGTCACCATTATGTAAAACCTAACAGAAATGCATTGAATAGCTTCAAATAGAAGGAGTGGAAAGTTTGATGGAAATGGCAAACTAACCACTTTCCCCCCAGGACAATATCACCCTTGAAATGGTTGACTGGTCCTAATTCAAAGCATCAGCAGAAGACAATTGTGAATTATGAAAAAAAAGATTGTTGGGCAAAATATGGAATTCTCAATCATCAGGGCATATAAACATCTAGGTGTTGAATTACAAATGTGCTATTAAGTATGATGCTGATAACTTTTGAAAAACACTACTACATGTAGTATCTTCTTTTTGTTGCAATGTTTTTATCTCATTGCATAGTTCATAAGATTTTCCATTCTTTTTAAATGATCAGATAACAACTAATGAGGAAAATTGAGAATGGCTCTCCTTATTTCTTTTAAAAA
The DNA here is from genome assembly GCA_947846245.1 of Cerastoderma edule. Lineage (NCBI taxonomy): Eukaryota > Metazoa > Mollusca > Bivalvia > Cardiida > Cardiidae > Cerastoderma > Cerastoderma edule. The sequence continues at coordinate 1,491,283 of OX401413.1, read as the reverse complement.
CCGTTGTCTACTTTTTGTTGTAATGTTTTTATCTAATTGTATAATTCATAAGATTTTTCATCCTTTTCAAATGAATAAATAGCAACTTATGAGGAAAAATGAGAATGCAACCATTATATTCAGATAATTACAAATGTACTTGCAATGAAACTGCATAAGATAGTTTGAAACAAATAACCACAGTATTCCTTTCTTTTTTCTCTTTTTTCCAAACCTTTTTTAAACATTGTGGCTTTTAATAGCAAATAAAACAGTATGTGATGTACATTATAAACCATCCCCATTAATTTGACACCACATGATTTCTTTAACCCATTACCAAACAATAACGACATTTGACCATTATTTTGCAGACAACTCTGGAAAACACTGTGGGAACAGGAGAAATTGCTCTTCATGAGCAATTTCTCCTTTACCCACAATATTTTCTGCTTAATTTCATCACATTTTGAAAAGTCGTCTGCAAACTTTTTGAATTTGGGACAGTCGAAAATTCGGCATTTGGTAATGGGTTAAACACATCTTCCTAATAGAATTTATTAACTTTATTTTTCCACTAGATACTTTAAAATTTGTCTCTAGTATCTTCCAAATTGGACCAATCACAAGTAAGCATGTGAAGGAGTGCATTAATGGCAAGAATTCCATTAGTCACAATGGTTTCTAAAAATCTTAAACGGCAGGTTTCATGAAAACATAAAGGTGGATACATGAGGTAATTGGTGAAAAACCACAATGCTGCCGTCTGCAGAAATGTCAACAATCTATTTGAATGGCGGTGGGGAAGCCTGCAGTCATGTGACACACATGGTGTCCAGGGGTCACACACGATGCTTTGAAATGTCAGGGGTTAACCCGCTCTGAAATTGAAACAAATTTAAACAAACTGAAAGCAGACACAATTTTGGAAATATTGTGAACAAATGAGAATTTGTCTATGTGTAAATGAATGCACATTTCTGTCACAATGATCCAAATAAGTTGAATGATTGATACACAGTTTAATGATTTACATGAGAATTATTTGTCAATGCAATCATTTGTTTCATAGTCGTCTGTGTCAAAAGGAGTTAGACCACCGAAAGGGTTATACTGTTACTTCACACTAAAAAAAATCAAATTATTATAAACCTTCAGCTGACAGAAAACATACATCTATAACCATTCTGACAACATCCAGAGTTTTAAACAAGAATTCCTTGTTCTGCAGCTGAAATTTTGAAGAAAAAAAATACATATATCAATACAGTACATATCAAAGCTGCTTTACATGCCCTCTTTGACCAATTTTCATTTCACAACCCGACACACAATAATTTATGAAGGGTGGTTGGTAAAAAGGGCTAATTAAAACTGACAAATTGAAGTCAACAGCCTGTTTACAGAAGTGAAAAGTCAATCCAGCCAACTAGAAGTCCAATTTTATAAAGGCCGACCCCGATTGATATCTTGATTGCCGAGTACTGAATAAATGTAGCTTTTTTAAAACTTTCGTTGGAACTGTTAACCCTTTCCCAAACAATAATGACATTTGACCACTCTGTTGCAGAAGACATAAGAAATCATTGTGGGAAAAGGAGAACTTGCTTGTGACGAGCAATTTTTCCATATGTTTTCTGGCCTATCAGAAGATTATTTTCCAATTTCATCACATTTTGAAATGTGGTCTGAATGTCGTCTGCAAACTCTTACAATTTGGGACAGTCGAAAATTTGTTGTTTGGGAAAGGGTTAAAGGGACTATCTCACAGATTGTGTTCTCTAAATAAGGATATATTGAAGGTGGAGCAAAAGTCAATTTTATAAAGGCCAACCTCGATTGATATCTTGATGGCTGAGTACTGAATAAATGTAGCTTTTTTGCATTTTCATTGGCACAGTTATACGGACTATCTATCTCACATATTTTGTTCTCTAAATAACAATTTATTGAAAAGATGGAGTGAAAATCAAATCTTACGCAAACCGACTCAATAGTTATCATCTAGGCTGGGTATTGAATAAATAAAGCTTTTTTCATTTGTAATGGGGTGGTTAAAGAGACTATCTCATGGTTTGTGCTCTCTAAATTAAACACATTATAAAGGGAATCTAAACAATCCTCATTATTTAATAAATAACCATTTTTATTGTCTTTATATTAAAGATACTAAAAGCCTGTGTTTTCATTATAAATATTGTGATACAAGCATTTCACACCATTGAGTGCTTCAATGAAATACCCGTTTATAAAATAGTCCAGGGATTTCTCTATGATGCATTTACCAGTTTCAAATGGTCCATTGGTGAAGCACTATCCAATTCAATGTGTAGTTGATTTGCAAAATCCATGAGTATTAGATAAAGTTTTAACCCTTAGAATGCTGGGTAATTTTCTAAAAATGGATTTTTGTGTCATCTGCTTTCCAAAACCTTAAATATCTGCTTAATTTTGGTGAGGAAAGATACTAAGAGTAGCAAACAGGTTAGATCACAGGCTAGCCGCCAATTTTCTTGGAGGCTGGCCTGGATATAACCTATTTGCATAAGCATGCAGTCCGTTCCAGCACTATAAGGGTTAAATCTGTGCATGACATAATAGACGCCTTAATACAAATACAAACAATCTTACTTTGACAGATAAACCTGCTGTTTCCTAGGAAAACAAAGTATGAAAAGGGAATGTTAAGATAACTATTTGTTTACCTCATAACAGAAACTCACAGCAACATATTAATGATCCACATTTGACTTTTTGGCAATTTGAAGTAGACAACATTCAATTTTCAAGAATAAAATGTCTACAATTCTATAAACCTTAAGTTGTATTAGGACTGGTGTGATTTAATATCAATTTAATTGATTTCAACCCTTCTTATTACAAAAGAAATCAATTATCTTAATGGCAAAAAATTTAAGTTATTGCATAAATTATCATTTGATTAGAGATTTTTGCATATTGAAGAAAACATTATGACGGAAAGGGGAATATGCTTCTAACTAGCAAATTCTTCTTTTTTCATAATACTTTGGATTCTGATGTTCATTGAAATGTTCTACTTGGGGAAGGTTGAAACCTTTTCAAACAGGTTTTTTTCCTTTTCATGTAACACCACGTTTAGTAACTATACTTGCTTTTTCAAAAAAACACAAAATTCTTGTCACGACACAATGTTTGTTTTTAGCACTCTTTAGCCAAAAGCCTCACCTCAAAGGTCATCCAATTGAACATGAAATAACACTGTAAAAAAGAGTTACAACAATAAGAACAAAAATTAGAAAGGATATTTTCTACAGATTTTATAAAGATGTTAATAATCTTAAGCAATAAAACAAGATCTACATCTAATAAAATGTAGTATATTCACAATCTAATTAATTGAATTTTCCATAAATCTGATTTAGTTTTACCATCCATCCTTCAAAGACAAACCCTTTTTCAATGTTAGAAAGCAGCTACAACATTTTGGCCAGACGGTGACCACAATAAATCAAATTTGTTCAATGGACATAATAAAGTACTTAAAGTACAAAGGATTACTGGGATAATCTCTCCAGCTCGACATTTTGACAGAAAAGTAAACACTTAACTGCAAGTGGCAATAGTTGCCTTTACCCCAAAATGGTTGGCATAAAATGTCATTCTCCATGACTGCTTCCTGGATACTAAACCAGTACTTGCACCAATTTGTGGGTTAGTCCAGGCAAATTTCACCTTGCCTAACATGAATCAAACCCGGGAACCTCAATACAAGAGGCCGACGCTCTACCCATGCACCATTGTCACCCAATAGCTTCAACTTGGACCTAAAATGCTCATATGAGAGCATAGATTAAAATGATTGGAAAGTCATCTGCTGCAAAGTGTTCATAAAAAATGGGATGCATATCATTCACATATTCACAGGATCACAATTCAGAATGCACAATGAAATATTACCCAGTGCACTATGAAATAACATCAGAAAATTGATATAATTGCCTTAATCACTTGGCTGGAAAATAATTTGCACATTTTCTCTTCATTGTCATCGCATAAAAACTGCAAACTTTCACCATTTACTACTTCTGCAAGAGTTTTAAGTAGATTACTTACTTTAACTTATTACTAACAAAATTTCATAAAAAAATTGTTTGCAAAGGACAAATGAAATTAAAACATAATCAGATCTCGTTCTTTTAGTAGGATAAAACTTCAGCCTAAACTTATTGATTTCACATTGATTGTGAAAAAGCTACTGTAACTTTGATTTATCCCTTTCGATTCTGCTCCCTGGATACATAACCAGTACTTGAGCCAAATGAAGATTAATCAAACATTGCAATGAGGACCTTGCTTCTCTAGGGATTCAAACCCACGACCCATAGTGTCCTGAGACAAAGGCTATACCCCTGGATACCAGTTTTACTAACTAACTTAACCCTTTCCCAAACAATAACGACTTTTGACCACTTTGTTGCAGAGGACTTTAGAAAACATTGTGAGAAAAGGAGAAATTGCTTGTAACGAGTAATTTTTCCCTCAATGTTTTCTGCCCTATCAGAGGATTGTTTTCCAATTTCATCACATTTTGAAATGCAAACTCTTTCAATTTGGGACAGTCGAAAATGTGTTGTTTGGGAAAGGGTTAAGAAAAAAGTGTGCATAAATCAAAGCTAATAGGTATGGGTAGTATTTTAAATAAAAGTACAATATTGTAATGTGACACATCATTGGAAGCGTCTCGGAGAGAGTTTTACAATGATGTGCTACTTTGCAATATTGCATAGCCAAATATTGGCATAATTGGAAATGTTGTGTTTAACTTATACACATATTTAGCATACTCTTAAGTAAAACTGTACCCTGGACCACCATCATTCACATAGATTCGATTGTATCTGCAAAGTCTTACAATTTGGTATGATAAAGAGTGTGTTTGGTTAAAAGCAACAACTTCAATCAATCATCTGATGCAGATACAGTTGACTGCACACAGACCGATATGCTGGTCAAAGTCATTGGCCCTTGTAAGTGCTTTTTGATTGGTCGTCCAACACCCTCCTTCATGAAATATAAATCTGCAGCAGAAGACTGTGTAAAAAGTTGTAATCAAAGAAAAAAGAGCACACGACTGTGATAAAACTTGAAATTAACAAACAAAACAAGGAGGCAAAGGAATATATTGCTTGTGCTAAGCAATGTCTTCTTTTGCTTTAATGTTTTCATTAAAACAAAATTATTTGAAATATTGAAATCACACATTTTTCATGTCCGAAAAGAATTGTCTTCTGCTTATGCTTTCAATTTGCCCAGGGTTCAATTGCTGACGATGATCGAGGATTTGTGGTTCCCTTTGATGTATTGTACTCATAGATAACAAATGTCTTTCTTGTTCTGCATAGTTATTCAAAAACATTGCTTGAATAGTAGACATCACAAGCCTGAAAGGCACAAAGTTGCTTATGATTTATTTAATATCTTTGTTTATGCTATAAGTTATAGCCTATAACTCAAACTACCATTTCAAAATAGATTGAGGGAAGAAGTCTAGGGGTAGAACACCAGCCTCTGGACACCATGGTTGTGAATTCGAATCCCATAAGTAGTGGGGTTCACATTGCCAACTTTTATTAATTGACATTTGCCTCAAGTTCTAGTTTTATTTATCAAAGAAGCAAATTCATTAGAGTTATTAATAAAAGCTGTCACTAAGATTTTAATGATTATCTGTTTATTAATCAAATACATTTACGACAAAATGTATTATCTTGAATTTTTAGATCAAATTAGATAAAGGACAAGTTATTCTCATTTTTAACCATTTTCAAATGTGGTCTTTATCATATGCCATCGAACAAAAGATAACATCAGATATTCTGTAAAATACACATATTCCAGTGATATTTCTATGTCAGTTGTCATCTGCAAACTTTTTTTCAGTTTTTGCAGGAAAGAAATCTATTCAGACAAATTTTGAAATTATTGTGACAAAAGTGAGAAATTACTCAACAACAATTTCTTTACTACCACTGAAATATTTTTCAACAATATACATTCTATCACAACTGTCATCTGCAACCACTTTCAATTCTAGTTGGTACAAGAATACCTTGCTTGAATGGGTACTTAATTTCAAAGATTTTGATACATTTAACAAAAATGACATCCTATAAAAGGAGCGCAAACCACATCCCCTTTTGAGGGTTAACAAAACTCCACAAAAGGCCGTAATTTATCACCATTTTATCACAGTAGTATATCTAATATCAAAGTCGTAGGAAATTGTTCTACAAATTTATGTATATTTAAACAGTCTTTACCCGCCCATTACGCTGTAACTATTTCTCTTTAATGGACAGCTTTAAACATCCATGTACTTATACATGTAGCAAGCAATATTTGGAATCATTGTGTCAAAAGGTGAAATTCTTCATGAAGAGCTCTTAAAATATACTTAGTTTACTCTAGCTCATTAAAGCATGTTAATTGTACAGCTGTTCTAAAAATCGGTGATTTTTAAAAAAAAACTCATTCCTTCATACAAATATACATACTTGATATGAGAGTTGAAAAATATTGTAATAAGAGTTGATTTTACTTATGAAAGGTATTGCTCCTTTGCAACAATTATTTAAAGTAAATTGATGATTTATGCATTTTCTAAGAGCTAATTGATTTTTAATGTATTCTTCAGCAAATCACACAAAACAGTTTAAGACTTTGAGAAGGATGCTACAACAGCTGATTTAACCCATTACCAATCAATTTGACCAGTTTGTTGTAGACAACTGGAACACATTGTGAGAAAAGGCATCATGATGAGCAATATCTCATTTTCCCACAAAGTTTTCTGCCCTATCAGAATTTTTTTCAATGTCACTACGTTTTGAAATGTCGTCTGTAAACTCCTTCAATTTGGGACAGTTGAAAATTTGGTAACGGGTTTAAGACTTTTTGTGAAGTTTTTCAGCTTCAAATAAAACTTTGAACTTAGCCCAAGAAAGCTCTTCATATAACACTTCATGGGTTTAAGTACCTCTTTTACTAAATCATACTAGAATTTTTATTACATGTTAGGCGATCATTTTCATTCATTCACCTATATGGATTTCTTTAAGATGCCTTAAATGAAATTATTTGCTGAGGTCAATAATCAAAAATGAAAAATGACATTTACACAAAAACCATTTCTATAAAACTGTAATAATGAACAGAAACCATTGCAATAACATGAAGAATTGCTCATCATAAGCAATGTCTCATTTCGTTCAAATGCCTTTTTGTTTCCTACTGTTAATGTGTTTAAATAAATGAATATGAATAAAGAGAGAAATTATGACATTGCCACCTTTGCAAAACAGAGAATGATTCACAACCCAAAACTCAAAGGTTCAGTGCAAGACTAGTAAGTGCTTCATGTTTATGAAGCACTAACTATAGTATTGCATTGAACCCTCAAATCTATGAACTAATCTTCACAAGCATGAAGCACATACTATAGTCTTGCATTAAACACTCAGTTCTGTGTTAATCTACCTAATCAGGGTAAGAGTTAAAACATTTATTACCCCAATATAAAAGTTGAAATAATCCAACATACTGTAATTAATCTGTTTCATCAATCAAGATCATTCTGATACAATTTCTAACAGCTGTTAAAACACTTTCTCCACAGAGCACTTACAATGACTCATAAGCAACACTATGAAACTAATGAAACATAACCAAAGTGAGTACAATCTCCTTTTTAGTTATATTAAGGTAGAATACCCATAATCCCTCATTTTGAAACTTATTCTGTTAGCAGATTTCTTAGGTGTTCTTGGTTAACGTCGATTAGGGTCCAGAACTATTCGGTTCAGTGTTTTAGTTTCAGCCCAGACTGAGGTATACTAACAATGACCAAAGTAATCAGAAAAAGGAATGAATTTCAAAATGGCAGATTATGGGTATTCTACCTTAAGGCTCTCTTTAGATTCACGAGTACTATGCTAGGGCTCTGCTGACATGTCTTGCCAGAGGAAATTCGTATTAAACCGGAAGCACTGTTGGGGCTCTAACCATAGGTTAACACATGACCAGTGCATGTATTTATATACTGTGTCAACAAAGTACTCTGAGGACAGCTTAAGCTCTTGAGCTGTGTGTGTGGAACAAATATCATACAAGCTTTTAAACAGAGGCTCATTCAGTCTTATGCATCAGAATGATTTATACGAACAATCTCTCTTTCCTAAGTCTCAATGCACAATAGATGTATTTACCCTTAGAATGCTGGGTAACTTTCGAAATATAGATCTTTGCGTCGTCTGCTTTCCAAAACCTTAAATATCTGCTTAATTTTGTTGAGGAAAGATTTAGAGTAGCAAATAGTTTAGATCACAGGCCAGCCATCAATTTACTTGGAAGCTGTCCTGGATCTAACCTGTTTGCATAACCATGAAGTCAGTTCCAGCACTTTAAGGGTTTAATCCATAGGTTGTTTAGAATAAACCAGGAGTCTGGTTTCAAAAAGGACTACTATAAATCCATTTCTTTTACCCCATCAATTAAGAATACATATTTCAAACTTATGAATCATTACTGAAATATAATTTGCAGACTCGAATACTTTGCCTCCTTGATTCATAATCCAAATTTTATTATATGCAACCAATAAAAAAATCAATTTGTCAAAAAAGTGAAAATTGCTGGTTAATTGTTATTGCTACTTTTGTTAAGTATTACCAGCTGTTTTCATGAGAGAATGCCTGGTTTAATCAGAAAAAGAATGACTCTTTCCTGAATTCTTTCAGAACTTATGTACATGTATTTTCACCTGTCTGCAGATGGAAATTTATTCCATAGGGACAAATTCCAAACAATACAATCATGCTATAAATGAACATTTGCTCCATGCTACATAATATAATCTGAACATTATCTCACAATAATGAAAATCATCTATTGATGCTTTTTTTATCTAGATTTATAACAATTTTCAACAATTTATGAGTTATGTAAATGCTTTCTTGGATCCATTAGTAGTAGGCTAAGACTCTGAAAATGTCTTGCCAAAGGACAATCACATGAAACATGAGGAACCAGTGAGGCTTGAACCCCATTCCCCAGAACTCAAAGACCGCAACCTTGAACACTTGGCCACCCAGGACCGCACACTTTTGCCTATGGGAAGATATATCTATTTTTCTCTCCAGTTTTGTGTTACTTATGGGAGACCGCAATATCTAAATAGAAACAAACAATGTCAACTGAATAATAGGCAAATCAGCTTTGAGTTAAATGTGAAAAAAAAAGCAAATTATTCTTTGGTCATATTGTTTTCAAATCCTGTCAGTATGTATTTGTATTACAGGATTCTAAAAAGGCTTATCCCTTTCCTCACAATAACGGTAGAATACCCCATTCAGAACACCTCGGCCATTTCTTAAAATAACCTCGGAGGTAATAGGGAGCCATTTTTGAAAGTAGGTCAGCAACGAAGGGCATGTCCGTTTGCAATCGTATCTACTCGGAAATCCCCGGCACAAGCCGGGGATTGCCGAAAAGAGCCGATTGACAAAATATGAAACAAAGATGTGTTGATATGATTATCTTTAATGAAAAGGGTAAAAAAACAATTCAATTGTGATATATAACCAATTTGTGTGTATTCAAATACATATTTAGTGCCTGTGTGCATTTTGAGTTATCCGCCGGAAATAAGGGGAATTACCCCAGGATTTCTGGTGTATTCATGTACTGCTTACGAGGTATATCTACCGACTTGTTACGGGGATTGCCGAGTAGATACGATTGAGAATACCCATTACCCGCCATTTTGAACATTTTCTTTCATTGAATTACTTCGGTCGTTCTCGGTATACATCAGTCTGAGCCCAAACTTCTCGTATCAAACCATAGAGTTCTGGCCAAGATGGGTGTATGCTGAGAAGGACCAAAGTATTCCAACAAAATAAAATGTTTCAAAATGGTGGATTATACTTCCTAAACTTAATTTGATGCATCTACTGCAGGAAAAGTTAAAAACAACTTTACCAAAAGGAATACTTACACATGATGGGCAATTTATCCTTTAGTCTTAATGGTTTATACTAAACATCATAAAAATTCATGCCATTTTGTTGTCGTCTGCTGTTACTTAGTATTTTTTATCCTTTACAACTTCCAATATGAGGGAACAGTGTAAGATATAGTATTAAAGGTCAGGTTGAAGCAGCTAATACACTTCAAACAAATTCCACATGCACCCGTAGAATAAACATAACCAGAATTTAAACGCTGCACATAAGTGCTTCCCACAATGCACTGTCAGTTGGCATAACCTATGCCCTCTTGTAAAATCTTTTGACTCGTCCAAATTGAAAGCTGCAGCAAACAACCTTTGTAAAGTATGATTATTGTGTTTTTTAAGGGAAAAAGGTTAGAAATCACTATGACAACAGGAGGCAATTGCTCATTTGATCAATTCATTCTTTTATAAGAGTGATTTCCTGAGAATTCTGCAACTTGAACCTTTGGTAATCACGATAGATTTTTGCTATATGCCATTTATACATCACATACCAATTTGTCAGAGTCATTGCAATGGCCAGATCAGTAACGATGGTGGATATGCATTCAATAAGTTAACACGGGGACTACCCTCAAGGAAGATTCAAATGCCGTCAGCAAGATTTAAACAATTATCCATTGATTGATTAACTTTCTTCATGACAGAATAAATAGTTGTCTGGAATATTCAGAAATTGATTTGGCAAAAGGAAACATTATACCTTCTTAGAAAATTCCCATATTTTACACTGTTTTCAATTATGGTCTGCATCATATCCCTTTGAATTTTTTTTTTTATCTTCAAAGAAAAATTACATGAAACAATAACCTCTGTCAAGAGCAGCACAAAATTCAATCAATTGTTTATTTGCTAATGTATGGTAGCAGAAGACTTAACCCATTACCAAACAATAACGACATTTGACCAGTTTGTTGCAGACCACTCTTGGAAACATTGTGGGAAAAGGAGCAATTTCTCCGTTTCCCACAATGTTTACTGCACAATCAGAAGATTATTTTTCAATTTCATCACATTTTGAAATGCCGTCTGCAAACTCTTTTAATTTGGGACAGTCGAAAGTTTGCCGTTTGGTAAAGGCTTAAGAGCAAGCAATTTCTCTTCTTGTCAAAATGGTTCTCAAGGAAAATATTATACAATCGTTTAATACATTTTCTTGCATTTTTACCAATTAAGATTCCCATATGAATGATAGAGAGTTTCTACAACTATTTGACTTATTTACTATTCTTTGAATAAATATCAGAACATACCTTAAAACTTGCACTTAGAAAAGTTTTGCGTCTGTCAGGTAAATCCAACTTTAATAGCTTAACTGGATAAATCACCTATAAAGACCGATATCTGCTTTGACACGAGTCAAATGTAAATGTTATTTGAACAAATTATCCCTTTACAAAAAAGTCACATGTTGTCAAATGTCTGTTGTAAATGACTTTGAATTATTATTGAAAAAGAGTTCATGTCTCCTTTTCAAACAGTATTTTCTGTTCAACCAGAAAAATATCTTTTAATTTTTTTCATCTTTTTCATTTTTATTTACAAACTCTTTGAAAAGAAACAAATATAAAATATAGAACGGTGAATGGTTCAACTTAACTCATAACCCTTTTTCTACAAGAGAATTCATTCAATACTTGTTATTTCCTTATCATACTTTTTAAAAAACAGCACCTCCCTAAAACCAGAAGTTCCCCTGAACTAAAGGACAAAAATAAGACAAATCATCACACAATCCTTTTCTAATATCGCAAAAAAGTAAGAAAATAGAGTTTGCTGATTCTGTTACATTTTCAAATTTGCATTTGATGCTGCCATTTTGCAATTAAATAATGATAATGCTTATGGCAAACAAAGGCCTATTCAAGATAGATTTCTGACCAGTCTGTTTAATTGGCAACTTTTCAAAATCTTACAAAAATAGCCAGTCAATCGTGTTTTAAGCGACCATAAGTGTATGACAAAGAATCATAATGTATAAGACAATCAAAAGTTTAATATAGACGCTTCAATAGGGCCTTTCTGGATGACTTGCCTCCTGTCTTTAGAAAGCACTATATCACTTTTCAAACACTGTTTAAAATTGGTCACTTAAAACAAGATTGAATGCTGATGTATACATACATTTAAAGAAGCCCATCACTTATTCAATTCTCATTTTAGTCAAAGCTTTTATTTTTCAACTGAAAAAAACAACGAAATAGCAAAATGCTCAAAGAGTTTATAATCAACCAATCTTTTCAAATTTGGACTTGTCACAAATAAATTAGTGTTGTGGATTAAGGGTAAGAGTAATCCAATAAAAACAAATTATTATAGCTGAAAATTCCACCACAAAATGTCATTGATTGGAAATTTCAATTTTAATCCATTACCAATTTAAGCCATAACTTCATATCGAGAGTTCAACACAGAATCATGTGAAGCAATTAGAACAGAAATGCATTAAACCTTTCACACAGTTTTGTAATTATGTGAGACTCAGAATATCAAATGAAGATCTTAACCTACATGGGTTTAAACACTGGGTCAACAACTTTTCAATTTAATCATGCCATCATTGGGATTCATCAAAACTACCTGTAGGCTATAAAGAGGGATTAAAATTAATAGTTCAAAATCAAAGTTAAATAAGTTTAAAGCTAGACAAGGGCTTTGTAATCCTCCTGGTAAAAAGTCTACCACCATAACCTCTTAACTTTGAAAGGAGCCTTTTTGTCCTGCATGGCCAAGTGGTTAAGGTGTAGAACTTGTGGCATGGAGGTCCTGGGCTATATCCTCAAAAGCCACACAGGAATTTTTCATCGGAGTGCGCTTAGGCAAGACATTTCAGAACCCTACCTAGTACTAGTTAAATTCAGGAAAGCCATATAACTGAAATACTGTTGACACAGCTTTAAACTACCCCATATAAACAAATGCAGGACCGCTAGATGATGTTGTTTCTACCACTAAAACCATTCTCAGTTATAGACTATATTATGCAAGAGCAGACGTCAGATCTACAAGACAAATGATTTAATGCGAAATAATGCAGCCATTATGAAAATAGAAGGCAATTATGCGGCTGCTAGATGAACCCACTTTGCATCATTGACTTGAATTGCTAACCCTTCTACTGTTTCAGTAATTTCCAACAAACAATATTTACCTTTACCAAAGGCCAAAAATCCAAATGTCCAAAAATGTAAGAGATTGCAGACGACATTGCAAAATGTGATGAAATTGAAAACCAATCCTCTAATTCGCAGAAAATGTTGTGGGAAAAGGAGAAATTGCTCATAAAGAGCAATTTCTCCTTTTCCAACAATGTTTACTGGAGTTGCTGCAACAAACTGGTCAAATATTGTTATTGCTTGGTAATTGGTTAACCGATAATTTAAAGAAAAACTCAAACAGCAGAAGACTTAACCCTTAGAATGCTGGGTAATTTTCAAAAAATAGATTTTGTGTCGTTTGCTTTCCAAAACCTTGAATATCTGCTTAAATTTAAAGAGGAAAGATACTTAAAGTAGCAAACAGGTTAGATCACAGGCCAGCAGCCAATTTACTTGGTGGCTGTTGGTGGCTTGGTATACTGTTTGCATAAGCATAAGGTTGGATTCAGCACTATAAGGGTTAAGAATTTTTTTTGACAAAAGAAAAAGAAGCTTTAATATAACAAAGATATTGCTGTTTTTTTATATCTAAATATAAAAACTTGCATGGGAACTTTTTGAATTAGAAACATTAAACCAAAAGCTTTCATAAATTGATCACATCGAACCAGGCTGTCTGTTTTCAAAATCCCAGATATTCAGAATTGGTCCTGGACTGTCAAAAATGCAAAAATGCCTTTTCCTTAATTCATTCATCAGCATATTTCAGTTTGGAGACAACTTTTGGTATATAATTCAAGTTTGAAAAGTTCAATAAAATTGCATCTTTGCAAATTATAATTTTGAATTAATCCTATTTCAATTTGAAACTTGATTTCAAAACGGATTGAAACCAAATTGAAATGAAATTGAATCATAGCAATGTCTCAATTTCAATTTGCAACTTTATTTCAAAGCAAGTTGTAACAGAGCACTTCTCTACGGCAGATCCCATTAGATGTTTTACAAAACTTGTTAACATTCAAATGAAACAGTTGGTTATAGTTATGAACATAAAAATATTTATAGAGTAATTATGACATAATAGTAGGTAATAATTGTGCAAACATAGTACTATGACAGCCATTTCCATATGCTATTAATATTGACCTTGATATCTTTTACCCTTACTTGTTCTAATGTCAATTCGAATGGTGTTTAACACTGTATCAACAGTTTTTCAGTTATGTAACAGCTTTCCTAGATCCATTAGTACTAGGCTAGGGTTCTGAAGTGACAAGCCAAAGGTCATTTCCAATAAACCAGAGATAAAGTAGGGGCTAGAACTCGGATAATTTGTTTTTTGTTGAAGTGATTTCGAAACTCTGACTGAGGCTCATGAAACAAGCAAGAATAAAATAAAGCATGTCACATAGAAAATAGGCCTTCACAAGCTTGCATAGAGCACAGAAATCATCAATTGCAAGCTACCCCATTTTATGTACATGCAGGAAATATGTTAAGTAGGGTTTATGTAAAACTATAGTAAGTGCTTAACAAGTGTGAAGCACTTACTGTAGTCTTGCACTGAACCATCAACTGTAAATAGTTAATTGTTTACATATTCTCACACTGCATGTTTACAAATAAACACTGGGAATGTAGTAACATTATTATATGCATCTCTGATTAGTAAACATAAATGCCAACAACTTATTGTTTGTTCCCAAGAGTACTCCCCAAGGACACCTGATTACCTGGGAAAGCAGTCAATGGTTTGAAAGGAATATTAGTACTAGTGAAGCAATTTTGAGAGCATTAATTGGTGCAATTAATTGGTGCAATGACAACTGTATAATATTGAAATAATGTTGAAAATAACGAAAATGCAAATCAAAGCAACTTAGGTAGCCCTGAATATAAACAGGATGCTAGGGTTTGCATGGCCCAGTGGTTAAGTTGGCAGACTTAGAACCTGTGGGTCCAGGGTTTTAGTCCCACTGACACTTCTGGTTTCGTGGGAGTGTCCTTTGGCAAGTCACTTCAGAGCCCTAGCCTAGAACTGATGGATATCCAGGAAAGCTTTTACATAACTCAATTGGTGGTATGGCATTAAACGCCACACAAGAAATAAACAGGATGCTAGTGCCAATAAACTATCAAACATTTTGAAACTATCTTTGTTTGTTTGTATTGGGTTTCAATGCCATATCAACAGTTGCTCGGTTATTTAACCGCTCCCTGGATTTCATCAGAACTTGGCAGAGCTCAGCGGGTAGAACCATCTGCATTCCGTAAGTCAGTCGGGGGACTGCCTCTCATGAAAATCCATATCCCTCTCAGGATTTGAACCCACGCGGAGAGGGGCCATGGGATTTCAAGTTCTGTACACTAACCACTGGGCCAAGGGGGCCCCCATGCCAGGTACAACCACCAGTATTCTGTAAGTCAACTTAAAAACTACCTTTCATTAAAATCGAAATGCCATCATCAGGACTTGCACCCATGTGATTTAAAGATGGACTCTAACCACTAGGCAACAGAGGCCCCTACAGCAAAAAACATATGACTTAAAATGAATACAAAGATTATCCAGGTATATCTATTACATATCCGTATTGTAACATTACTAGCACTTGCAAAGTCTCTGTTTGTCACAAGGACTTAATGACTCTGCTGAAAAAGACTTAACAGCAGACAACAAATAATGGCATACCAAAGTACCATTTTTGTATGACATTGGGTTTAAACCAATGTGACAACAGGATATATTCCTCTTAAGCTCTGCTTTCTACAAGTTGGCTAAGGCGGGTCTCAAACCTAGGACCCATGTGTTCCAATGCAAACATCAAAGCTATTATGTTATCAGCATGTTACCAACATGTCCTACAGTTTCTGAAATGCATGCAACTGTTTGAATTTGTTTAAAAATCAATGATAAACAATGATTGTTCAATAGTTAAAAGCATGACAGAAAAAAGTGCCAAGTGTGAAAAAATAGTAAACCTACCACAGATATTGCACTTTTAAAAGCCAAGAAGTGCTATCCTGTTAAGGGACATAACTTCTGGCTATAAATGCAAGTAAAATACCAAACTCCTCACAGTGATCTCCCCTTGCTACGCTGCATCGACCACTGCCACCACAAGATTTTTCATCCACATTTGGATGAAATTCAAATGATGCCGTTTTATTCAGAGATTACCGGATATCTTAGTTAATTTAGTAACAATATCTTGTTTATGTTAGTTTATTTAGTAACAATATCTTGTTGTATTGATTTCTGACCAGTTAAGTTGAAAAAAAAAATTAGTTTTGTTTATAAATAAAGCACTAATGGATTACAATTTTTTAGTTTTGCCGCCATCTTGTTATGCCATTTTCGTTTCTAAGTAGGTGGTCACGTGACATTTGTGATGGCAGTGATCATCCCAATACAGGGAGATCACTGTGAGGAGTTTGGTAAAATACAAAGAGTTATCATTTTTTGTTTTCTTTTTCTTGAGCTTTAACATGTTTTATTCTGACAGTGCAACTATCCATGTGCTTTGATGTGTAGCCATAAGTAAAACCAAAGGTGTCTAGTTACCCTGGGGATCAGTAGTATGTAATAGAATAACTTATCATATTTCACATAGTGCTGACCCCAGGATCACTACAGACCCCTGTGAGTAAACATAACTCTCCTCCCAGCAGAAAAACAATGTTTATATGACTGTGGCCTAACATCTGAGACAAACAAATCATCATAACCATCATTAAAAAAAGTCAACCAAGCCAACAATCAAATATACAACCACTTGTCCCTTGAGCTTGATAGTGTTACATTGTTTTCAACAATTTCTCAGTTATATCACAAAATCATCCAGTGCAATAGTTCTCCAACAAGGAGCTAGTCCGAATGATGAAGATGTAGAATAACGACTGGATGCAGTAGATATCAAAATGTGTCAGAGCGAATATCGATTATTGGTGGAAATCTCATTTCTGATTGGTCCACATTATTAATTCTCGTTGTCGATTTTAATCACACAGTATCTCTAAGCACAGCTTGGATCATCCGAGTTAACAAAGAGCTTGCATTCAAGTGACAATACTATCCAATATCAACATTACTAAGAGTGGCATGGTTTGTTCGTCTGTTACAGCTTTGCATTGCATAATCAGCATTTCTGTTGCCATGTTGAGCTCATTATCAATAGAGCTTGACCCATAAGACCAGGTCAAGCTGTGGACAACCATATGCACTCTGTAAGACAGTCAGAAGATTACCTCTCATGAAACTAAAAATAAACCATTATGCGATTTTCACCTAAATGGACACTTGCTTTGAAATTTCAGTTTTGTTTGTATATATAGGGTCAAATGTGGTTTCAACAATTTTTTCAGCTATGTTACATCTTTCCTGGATAAATCAAAACTAGGCTAGGGCATTTACCCCTTACGAAACGCCAAGTTTTAGACAGTCCCAAATCGAAAGAGCTTGCAGATGACATTTCAAAAAGTGATGGATTTGAAAAAAAAAACCTTATGATAGGGGATAAAAACATTGTGGGAAATGGAGAAATTGCTCGTTAAGAGCAATTTCTCCTTTTCCCACATGTTTTCCATAGTCGTCTGCAACAAACTGGTCAAATGTCGTTATTGTTTGGTAATTGGCTAGTTTCTTGCCTAAAGAAAGAAAAATTGGTGATAATTTATAAACACAACATTACCATCATCTCTTTCAATGAAATGGTTCTTAAGATTAAAACATTTGGCTTCAAAAATATAGAGTTGAAATATTGTAACATTTCTTTAATGTCAATTAATATCTATATAAATCAATGTATATACTGTACAATATCATTGGTCAAACAAGCATATAACAAAAGAGATCAAAAAGGTTATTAAACTAGAAGTTTTATAGCCAACCATGTAAGCTGACAGCTAATATCAGATATACCATAATGCCATCCAACCCAAAACCAATAGATCTCAATTAACCCTTAACTAAAAGCCAAATTTTCAACTGTCCCAAATTGAAAGAGTTTGCAGACAACATTTCAAAATGTGATGAAATTGGAAAATTATCTGCTACTAGGGCATAAAATATTATTGGAAAAGGTTCTCCTTTTCCCACACCGTTTTCCAGAATCGTCTGCAACAAAGTGGTTAAATGACGTTATTGTTTGGTAATGGGTGAAGAGCTGAACCCTGTGATAGCTGTTTTACATATAAATGTTCTTATCAACAAATACAAATAAATAATGTATAATATTTATGTATGTTTACCCAAACTTGCTTAAAGAAAAACAACAAATCTATAAAATTCAAATCAGGATTTAAAAACATTTGTTTACAGATGAGGAAGTTTAAAAGACGTAATAAAAAGTCATTGAACCAATACAATTAAAAGATCTTCAAATCATTAAAATTATTTTGAATATAATTACATATTCATTCACTGTATACAAGCTTTATAAACTTAGATACAAACAAATGGGCCGCGTCACGCGAAGAGGGGCACTCGGACATGAATAAAAACCACTGACTCAGCTCTTTCTTAGCGCTATTATTCCAGCATCTAGTCACGACAGTTATCATTTGTATTTATTTAAAGGTAGAACTTGATGTCCTCTAAGATGGCAAACAGTGTAACCCCAGACCAGCCGCCACGTCAGTGACGTGGCAGCTGGTCTGGGGCTACACTGTTTGCTATGTCCGAGTGCCCCTTTTCCCGTGACATGGCCCAAATATTTTCCTTCCAATGGCTTTTCTCTAGATTGTGTTATACAAAAGTACAGCTGTTAAAGAAACAGAATTTTTACTTGAAAATTTAAGTCGCATCTAAAACTATTAACATTATTTTTCAATGCACATAAAGGGGAATCATTTGCATACAAGCAAAGCCAGATTTATGGGTCTTGGTCTAATATAATGACCATCAGTAAATGAGTAAAGTTTCAATTCAAACACTCCAGTTCTGTAGTAAATGCCAACTTGAACACAAAAACTTAACCAAGGTGCGATGCCCACACCAAGGTTAGCAGAAATGTTTTTCATATTCTTGGAATAGTCAAGTTTAAACCAATATCTGATTAACTTCTTTTTTCTAGCTCAAAGCATTACATGTGTAAGTAACAATGAAATAAAGTCGGAACATAAACACATCAGAACATAAACACATCAGAACATAAACAAATCAGAAAATAAATAAATCAGAAAATAAACATAACATCTATTTCATAAGTTACTTATAAAAAGAAAAAGAAAAAAGCTCATAGTTTTATTCAAGGTGGAGAATAACACAAGCTCAACTCTTTGCCTCATACAATAGACCTCATCATCTTTCCAACAGACAACTTTTGTAAACATTGTGACAAAATTAGAATTTGCCCAACACAATCTGTTTTACCGGTATTCACAATGGTTTAAATGCTTATTACAGCAACAATTTGAAACTCTTATCTTTGTCATTTTGAAATCTGTTTGTTTGTTTAATTTATTCATAGGTTTTTACGATGCATTTTCAGTAATAATACAATGCATTGCCAATCATGTATAGAGGAAGGCCTTCTTTCTTAACTGCCCATAAGGGGTGGTCAAAACGGGTAAAAGAATCAGCATTCTGTTAATCAGGCATTCTGTTAATCGGTCGGGAAATATGAAAAACAGCTTATTTACATCTGCAGTAAAAACTCTATAACTAATAAAAAAAGGGTTCAATTGAATTGATTACAAATCAGCGATCCTATTCTGAAACAAACAAAAAAATGTGCATAAAGATACAAATAAATGGTTATATATTTCAGAGTCGTAAGTTGCTTTCAATCTCTTACAATGGGTGAAATTTAAAAAAAAAAAAAGATATACATGTATCATTATTGCAACATCCCATCATATTTACACAATTACATCATCAATTAATTCATATTAAAAAGCAAAATTTATTAACTTTCTGTTCATGCATTCCCTTACTTTATCTATACTTTAACAACAAAATTTGAGATAAAAATATCAGATGGCAATAATGGAAAATAATATCTTCATTTGAGAATGAGTAGAGACCTTTGTGACAAAAGGGGTAACAACTCATTAAGAACAAATTCTTCTTTTACAGCTGTGTTATAGCTTCTTAAGTCTTTGGCTTAAGGTAGGCTTCAAAAGGAAGGATAGCATATTACAAGAGACAATTATTGGAATGTGTTTCACTATATTATTGAAAGTAAATTTCCTTTAAAAGGTTGACAGTCAGACCTGCAACCAATATTACTCTACATTCGTGTAATTACTCTACAGCCTGTGCAATAATCTTTGACTGCATGAACTTTACTATATCTGCTGCAAAAGACTTTACAAACCATTGAGACCAAAGGATAAATTGCTCATTGTGAGATGAAGCTAAACATGTCACAAAAAACATGTTAAGAAATGGATTATAGAGTGGAGATTATGATCTCAGATACATTGTCATATCTCTCTCAAAAAACTCTTTTGTGTCCAAATAACATTTCAAATCTTAACACAATTCAAAATCATTTAAAACATATTGAAGAATAGACTGCATGTTATAAAATGACAGGGCGTTATATGGCCATGTGGTTAAAAAGGTGGTTTTGTAGGGCCAGGCTTTAATTCCTGATGGTGCTTAACTATGGGACGTATTTTTGCAAGACAATACAGAGAATGAATCTACTTCTAGCAAATTCAAGGAAAGTCTTGATATAACTGAAAATTTATTGCAAGAGCCTTAAACGCAACAAAGAAAAAAAAAAAGATAAAAGTAGAATAATTATTTGGCAGAAATGGCAGATGGTGGTATCATGTTCTGTGAAAATCATCTGATATCAGCACTAAAAACAATAATTATTAGGTGGATAAAAGCATCATTTTAAAAACTTTAATTGTTATAGAACATGCTTTAAAGGGCTGGTGTATGTAGTTAATCACAAGGTTCTAATGCCTTGTTCGTATCATTGTTTATAGAATTGTTTGATTTTGCTCCTTGAATAAATTTTGGCATAACACAAAACGCTTATAGCTGAGATGTCACTGCTCATATAGTGACCATGTGAAAAATTCACAAACCAAAAAGGTTAAAATATGGCAGTACATTTATTTCTTCTCTACTTTTAAAT
The DNA here is from genome assembly GCA_947846245.1 of Cerastoderma edule. NCBI lineage: Eukaryota > Metazoa > Mollusca > Bivalvia > Cardiida > Cardiidae > Cerastoderma > Cerastoderma edule. The sequence goes on along the minus strand of OX401413.1, from coordinate 1,470,053 downwards.
AAAACTTGTCACTTTCATTATAAAACTTGAAAATTGTCAAACCAGGAAAATAACTTTACAGAGATCCCTTAAGCATTTAGGAATATTTTACCTCAAATGATATAGATTTACCAAATTCATTGCTTTACTCTTCAGGCACTTTACACAACTGTTCATTACTACAACCTGTGGTCCCATGAAACTATCCTGTACTACTAGCCCCAACTCCTTCTTGAAACTGTCCACTACCACCACTGGCATCTTTGTTTGGCTTGTTATTTCTGTCACCGATTTTACCAAACCTTACATCCAACATGGTGGCGATGTCAATATCGGACTCATCCTTAAATCTGAGATCAGAGCATGATTTTGATGATGACGGAGTTTCCTTCGAGAAGAATTCGCGATCAATGTCGTTGTGAAGGTCAGAAATTGACCTTGAGAGATTCATGTCCCCTGTCAATGCAGGATCACTCGTCAATGATGGACTACTGCCAAGGGATGAGCGTCCCATGCAGGCATTTTTGATTCTAGACAGTAACCCTCCTTCACTTGGGCTTGAGGTAACAACTGTTGTCTCATCTGAAGATAAAGATAAATACATGTACTGACCCTAAAAGTCAACTCATTCTTTTTACAATCTGATTTTGTAACAAAAACAGAAATTCGTGACAAGGTGAAAATTGCTAGGACTTGTCCACAAATTGTCATGTCTACTTGACCAGAGATTTCTATGCACAAAAAAGGCATTATCTACTCAAAGCAATAGCCAAAGTTATGGAACTTATAGCATTAATTGCCCGAAAAATAATAAACATGTGTGAAGATTCAATCCCATCCATTTAATATTAAATGAGATACCATGAATGCAAATATTTATAAAATACTAAGATCAGAAAGGGGGATAATAAAACCCACAACCCCACCACTAACAACAACAACAAAAACAAAATTAATTCTCATCTGCAGCAGCTGTCACAAAATCTAAAATCAGTAAATGAGCTTAACCCTTTAACAAACACAAAATTTTTGACTGTTCCAAATTGAATGATTTTGCAGACGACATTTCAAAATGTGTTGAAATTTAAAAATGATCTTCTGAAAGGTCAGAAAACACTGTGGGAAAAGGAAAAAATGCTCGTTACGGGCAATTTCTCCTTTTCCCGCAATGTTTTCCAGAGTCGTCTGCAATAAAGTAGTTAAACGTGGCTATTGTTTGATAATGGGTTAATTAGAAGTAAATCACAATATAATCAAAACCAACATATATCATCTTTCAGTTTGGTCACGTCACAAGATCCCAAATGAAGAAAAAAGAAAACAGATCCAAAATCAAATCACCACAAAAAAACAAAATCAAAATAGAGCACCTTGTACAATATCAGACAACACCAAAGAAACCTTTGACGGGGGCCGTTTCTGCCTCCTCGCACTCTATAAGCTTGGATTGTCGAAGATTGAGAATCGAGTCCGCGATAATTCTGGCTGTAGATCGCTGGTACCCACCGCTGGTCACCATCATGATTGGTATGTTGTGTGATTTCGCGATCTCGAATACCAGCCTGTCTCGCTCTATAATACCCTGTAAACAGACAATGGATGAGTCTGGTGATTCCCATTGACACAATCATTTCCCCCAAAATGAGGATTAAGGATTGGTCTTAATTGAAAGAATAAGCAGAAGACAAAAAAACATGAAAAAAAAAATTCTTTCGTATGTTGGGAAGAAAACATTTGGACAATGCTCATAAGAAGCACTTTGTCCCTTTGTTACGGTGGTTTCTAAAGCCTTCCTCAACAGATGAGGCTAAAAGATCTGTAATGTAGTAAGGGGTATTCATTCTTACTTGGTTTGTAACGCCATATAAACAATTTTTCAGTTATGTAACAGCTTTCCTTGATATCCCAGTACTAGGCTAGGGCTCTGAAGTGATTTGCCAAAGGTAACTGATACAAAACCAGTGGAGCTTGAACCCAGAACCCCTTGTTCAAAGTCCACCACCTTAACCGCTTGGCCACACAGGACCCCCTAACATTCTTACAGTTATCTAGATAAAGAGATGTATCTGCATGGAGAACAATAAGATGCTCCAAATGAGTACCTACAATATAGCCTTTTGGTTAACCCTTTACCAACCACCAAGTTTTTGACTGTCCCAAATTGAAAGACTTTGCAAGACGGCGTTTCAAAATGTGATGAAATTGAAAAATAATCTTTAGATAGGGCAGAAAACATTGTGGGAAAAGTAGAAATTGCTCAGAGTCGTCTGCAACAAAGTTGCCCCTTGCGTCTAAGGTTTATCCATGTCATGATGAGATGCCTTAAAATTATCTCAATTCTATGCAACACCAGTTTCCAACCACAATGGATTACAATATTTCTGAGTGAAACCTTTGTGGTAAAAGGAGAAAGTGCTCATTATTAGAGATTTCTTCTTTCCCAACAATGGTTTCTTGAACAGCATGTTTATGAAGAAATGGAGTCTATAGAACACATCAAATTCCTTTAACCTTTTTTTTTATTATTTTGTTGGGTTTTTAACATCTCATCAACATTAAAATTATTTTGTTCATTGACCTTTCAATGACCTACTCTTTACAGAAAGAGGAAGCCTCCAAACTACCCACAAAGGCATGTCAAGACGGGTTAAGCAATCAACATTCTGTTAGAATGCACAGATAATCTCATTCAAATTGTTCACTACCATTATTTATAGCCAAGCAGAGAAAGAATGTAAACCATGCAGAAGACAGATGATTTCATAAGCATTGATTATAATGATAAACTCATCCATCAGTAACCTTATTATTGTTTTGTAAGCATTTAATCAATTTATGATTTGTTGGTTTGAAATGGGTTTAACATCACACCGGCAGGTCTTCATTTATATTGCAAAACTTAACTAATTGGGGATGAAGGAAGACCCCACTGACTAAGTTGCTCATCGGAGATGGATCAAGCATCTTGGTTCAACCATTAACCTTCTGTAAGTCAACAGGAGGCCTTCCTTTCACAAAGAAATCATTGTGACAATAGGAAAGTTATGTAAAAAGTATGAATAAATGAAATTTATTTAAAATGTACCTGTGATGAAATAGACAAGTTCCCTAATGGGTCACCTTCTAATATATCTGTGCCTGCATTGTACACGATAAAATCTGGCGTAAACTCAGTTAAGGCAGCTTTAAAGTTTCTGAAAATGGAAAGAAAAACTACAGCTTTTTTTTTGTTTTGAAAAAAGCAGCAAACATTTGTCCTCCATTTGCTTCTAATTTTTTTATCATGCATTTGCAAACATATGAAAATATCACATTATAATATAATTTAAAAAAAAAAAAAAAAAAAATACTCTAAATTAATCAAGGTTATACACATATCACATCAGTAAATTGTTTGCAGCAAAAGAATATGCTCAACTGCATAATTACCCTTCATCAAAAAGTATAAATAGACTTGATCGCATTTATATTTTACTTCTTTTACTTTCTGTTTTAAAAAGTCCCGATTTACACAGAGATTAAGGTGGTGACTTGTAATGCGGGGGTCCTGGGTTCTTTTCCCATCATCCCCACTGCTTTGTGAGAGTGTCCTATCGTAAGACACTTCAAAACCCCAGTCTAGTACAAATGGGTCCCAGGAAAACAAAAATATAACTGAAACAGTGTTGAAACAGAGACAAACCCCAAACACAATTGAAGATATATCAATTTCAAATGCATCAAAAAATGTCTTAACCCTTTCCCAAACAACAAATTTTCGATTGTCCCAAATTGGAAGAGTTTGCAGACGACATTTCAAAATGTGATGAAATTGAAGAATAATCTTCTGATAGGCCTGAAAACATTGTGGGAAAAGGAAAAATTGCTCATCACGAGCAATTTTTTCTTTTCCCTCAATGTTTTCTAAAGTTGTCTGCAACAAAGTGGTCAAATGGCGTTATTCATTGGGAAAGGGTTAAAGAAATTTACATGTAAGATATACCTATAGGCCTTTTCAGAAACTGTTGTTATCTTTTCTTGAATACTCTTAATCGGAGATACAAAATTTTCGGTAGCTTCTGGTTTAAGACTTCCGGGTATTAAATAATAACAGCTGACATTGAGAAACATAGATAAACTGCTGCGGGTATTTTAACAATGCCGTCGAAAGTCGTGTTTGTAAAAACTACATTGGAAAGATTGTTGAGGAGGGGAAATATCAAAGTATATCCTTACTTTGTGTTTACTCTCTAGCGGACAATTTACCCCGTTTCCCGAGATAAAACAGTTGTTTACCAACGCGGTTACAACGTTGCGATTCATTTTTAGTGAGAAGAGTCGATCCTCTGCTCAAACATTAATTTAAGTATAGAATACGATGTGAAGATCTGTTTGATTATTGCCTTAACTTATGATAACATAATTTAAAATCCATTTTGCAATCTAACATTTTCAAACGATGTTGTACCGTGTAAATGCAAACACAGTGAACAGATGATATGATGCAAGCTGATCAAACCTACTTAATAAATGTTCCACTTATTTATGGGACATTCCATCAAATTATGTCCAATAAGAGTGACAAATAAAAGTTAACTTATAAGAGATTATGGAATTGATTTTATTCATGTTTAATTATCGGACTTCAACAATAATTACACCTACCGAGTCAACATTAGATTCCTCTGATTTAAAACATGTCCATACCATTCACTCTACTTAGAATTACTGTTTCCAAGACCCTTCAAGCAGAACGATTTACCCTAATCTGACTTTGCAACGCCAATCAAAATATGAATCCGTCATTATATAGCAACCAATGGCATGCCTCGAAGCCATAAAACACACAACTATGTGTCAACGAAACATGATGTGATGCGCGCCTGTGTATTTCGGCAAGCTTCAAAAGATACATATCTTTCACGTCGAGGGTTTTATTGCTTTTTTTATTGGTCAACTGCATAACGTAGGAAATAACACATACGATCTTTTTTTACCCTCTATATTCGACCAAATACGCATCAACCCTTTATGAGTTAATTCCCTATGTTACTGAGTGTCAGGTCGTTTTGTTATGTACAAGGTTTATTCTCATTTTGTCTAAAGTCTATTTTACCAATTTTTACACCATTTCAGACAGAAGTTCCATCTCACCTACACAGAAAAATTTGGTTGTTTTTGACACTAACTGAGTAGAAAATCAATCCAACCTATAATCACTTTTTCTATGGAGGGTTGGTGGGAAAGAAAAATATGTATAAAGTGTAGATCCAGAAAAGAATATTTTTCTTATGTTGGTCTACACTATTTCTCGTAATATGCTTCTAACAAATTATGCAGATTCAGAATTATATAAATATTTTAAAGATATTTTAATTAATTAAAAATGAAATGAAAATATTTCTTTAAACTATCGATCTTTTGGCAATTTAATCTGTAGACAACGTGGGAATTGAAACCTTTATGGGATGTAGACTAAATTGGAAGTCCTTATGTAGAAAATTCATTTGCCTACTATGTACTATGTTTCATATTTGTTGAACCCGTATGTCTTGATCTGCCGACATGTATGTTTAGTTTGTTGTTTTATCCCATATAGTTATGACTTTATGGTTCATGCGATGTAATACAGAATTACATTATGTGAAATGAGGCTTCTTTTAAGCAACGAAAAAAAACAACCTTTGAACCACCCCTGGTCTTTGAAGTAAACTTTTAAACAGACTTAAGAGTCAGATTCGGCAATAAGGGTTTATTTGGAACATTTCACTTACTTTGTTGACGACTTTTTGCCTTGTAATTATATTGATAAATAGTTCAAAGATTTGCTAGAAAATATTGTTTCTCTTACTTTGAACTTTAATTAATTGCGTAGTAATCTTTTGATTAAATGTCTCTTATAATTGATGTTTAACAAGAACGATTGTGTTTTTGTTTGAGTTTGTTTTATATAATTATATATCATTAAAATGATAATCTACACATTTATAATCTCTTTTCAATTCAATGGATTGTTGCCAGTTTTCCTTCTTAATTACATTCAAAGGGTCAATTAACAAACTTTGGCTATCACAGGGATTAAGAGTCTTGATGCAAATTAACACCAATCTGCCACGTTTGCACCATATGTTCTTGTCACACCCTTTATTGTTTAGCCGATCGAGAGATAGAGTAATTAACCATCGGCAATCTGAGGTCCTTTAAACATATAAAAGATCTCCACAATCCTGTGTCCCTCGTTATTTAGTAAGCGTTATTTGAATGTAGTTTCAACAGGTGGAAAAAATGGACTGGGACTGTTTTCATAGCCCGTAATATTTGGATACGATATATCATCAAAGGTAGGCTGACAGAAAACCTCATATAACAACTAATTCTCTATTTCAATTTTAAGAAAAAATATATACTTATTGGAGAAACATAACCTCTACACATTATTGACAAAAGTGCTGATGTTTGTTCTATCTTATTTAAAATCCGTAAATCGAATTTAATGCAAATTTGTAATAACATTCTAGAAATATGTGTTCCATTCATTCTTTCATTCCATCAACCAGCCGATTAACACATTTTTGATCTGTCAAAGCATTTAATTCAGACATAAACATATACTTATTTGCCTTTTTTTCACACGGAATGTCATGTTTTAACTGAACTGCGGTGCACTAATCGGGTCTCATTAAATTCAATTTAATCTAATTTCCTTTTAAAACGAGGCTTGACAACAGCCAACAACAACTCATTCTGTTGATGTTTTCGTATGTAAATCTTTAATTTTGGTACATGAAGCTTATAAATTTCAAAATCCGATCGATAGCGATCATTTTCTTTGCCTTTGCCCACATTCTTCTTTCAAAATTAATACCCAGAAGTGGAGGTATTCCGAATGTGGCCCGATTTTTCAAAGGGAGACAAACCACGTTTCTGAAAAGGCCTATTAAGTAGTTTAACAACGATAAATACTTACCCTTCAACCAAACCCAAATATTCCTCATCCTTTGTAAAATGGGACAATTCCACTTTCCTTTTGATTGCACCTGTAGATGAATGGACAATAAATAAGCATAATTTGATCTAGAACAAAATTTTCAATGAATGAATGAATATATGAATGAATGAACGGTGTTTTAGGAGCATTGATAGTAAGGGTAACTTAGCACCCATTATGATCAACTAATTTTTCAATGTTATCTTTTATACAAATAATTATGAATGCTTCTCTACCATTTGGTAAATGAAGATTATATAACAAAAGGAATATTTGCTCATTAACTGGAAAATCTTTGTTGTCATATTGCATGCTTTCAATGTTTTATACAGTTCTTAAAAATATATATATAATGAAATAACAAATATTCTTTTGATGTAATGCAAAAATTCATAACAAAAAGTTTAATCAGGTCTTTCTGATACTGGATTATATTGAATCAAAATGCATCTGTATGTGTTCAGATGCTAGTCCTAAAACCTTTGCACAATTTCACAGAGCCCTTGCCTAGAAACGGCAGTAATTTTTTTCCATTTATGTTTGGTAACACTAAACAGACCCATTCCCAATCAAGTTAACTGACTATTTTTCCGAATTTCTCCAATAAAGCTTATGTTTGAAATAAGTTATTCCTTAAAAAATCAAAATCTTAGAGAAAAACTCAGTGCCTTTTCCAAATTCCTGTTTTTTTAAAAAACAATTGCTGAATGGCGAATATCAGACAAACTTGTTAACATGGGGTAAAAACCTGTAACAGGTTTCTTTTTTTTTTTTTCATATGGGTTTTACATCACATCAACATTATTTCAATTATGTAGCGATGCCCGACTCTTAATGATGGAGGAAGACCCCATACTCAACTGCCCTCAAGGGCTGGTCAAGGCAGGTAGAACCATTGGCATTCCGTAAGTCAGTCGGGAGACTGCCTCTCATGAAAATCCATATCCCTCTAAGGATTTGAACCCACACGGAGAGGGGCCATGTGATTTCAAGTTCTGTACTCTAACCACTAGGCCACGGAGGCCCCCTGTATACAGTAAAACATACTGTAGACCCATATACTGTAAAACACTCACGTTTAGCATAACCATCATGTGGATAGATGCCTCTGTTATAAACATCCATTATATAGACATTCTCATTGTTCATGAAGTCTCTCTCATGGCCGTTACCCTGAAATGTTATCAAACAATCCAAGCCTAAAGTTGTCTTTGGTAGATAAATGAAAAAAAAAAATGTGAAAAGAAAAAATGCTTATTTTGATTTTTTTCTAACCTATAATTTTCTATCCTTCCAAGAGAACTTTAAAATCCATTATAACTATTGCTTTGCATGTTGATTTAACAACAGTAGAATTGAACCAAGAAATATTTTCTGACTAAAAACAACATATTAACACTTATTCTCTCTTTTAAAGCCCAATTGGCTCCAAAGAGCAGCAAAATAATTAAAAAACCATTTATCTCGAGTATCAACCAAATTAGTCTGGATGAGCAACTTATCCTTTTGTTACAATGGTTTCTGATAATATCCCAAACACAATAGCTTTTTCCCTTCCATTGCCTTTAATTTCAACCTGTTAAAATATTCCAAATAGGGGAATTATCTAAACCATAAACCATAAGATATAACAGATTATCTTCTAAACAAAATTCTTTAAAAAAGACTTTAATTTTATTTTTTTCATTTCAATCCTGATTTTATTTGTCATCTGTGGGTGCCCCAGTCATTGGGGTGGGCAGCAAGTGGCTAGATGTTCTTTAACCGAATCCTCAATTAATTCTGGTTAAACACTGACAAGGTTGCATTCCTTCCTGTCGGAACAGTCCGATAAGGACTTGTTGGGTCTATATCGTCTCTACACAAAGAATGGCCAAGTTAATCCAGATTAAATAAAGTTGATATTAAAATAAAATAAAAATTCATGTTACCTGATGAGCGTCTAAATCTATAATCATGGCCTTGTTCACGGCCGGGTCGGACAGAAACAGAAACTGTATACACAGTGTAATGTCAGCATAGGCACAGAATCCTCCGCCTTTCTCTGCGCTACAGTGGTGAAACCCACCCCCTATATTGATGGCCCAGCCTCTATCCACCGTCAGTCTTGCAGCCTGAAGTGAATATGGAGACAATAGGGGGAATGTCAAGGTCAAATTTAAGAAAAAATGGCAGCTGAATTCCTACTTCGGGTTTTCAAACAGCTACATTGTCCTTATAACTTACGTAGGGTGTGAAAATACAGGATAAGTGAAAATGGGGACCGGTAAAAATGGTTGTACACAAAGAATTGTTCCACAATGGCAGTTTCGACACAGAGAAGCTGCTTTTTGCTTTGACTTTGACAGCCAGAAGTTTGACACAAAGAAGTTTTACTGTTCTTGTTCTTAATCAGATCATGCCTATACTGGGGCGAGTCGGAAGCAGTTTCAGCGAGTAACAACTGTTTCTCTTTGCTCTGGATGGCTTAATAATCAAGATCATTCTTGGAGTGTTTCATGATTTAAGGTTAGGAAATCGCAAAATACTCCATGATTTGTCTCAGTCTCATGAAAATTAAAATCTACTGCTACTCTGATTTGAACCCAGGCAGAAAGTGGCCATAGCATATCAAAAGATTATTTCATGGGCATTTGTTGTACAGTCTAAACTGTGGTCCAGAGGTGGATGGAATGACTTTTGAACTGTTGTCCCAAATGAAGGTTGAGGAAAACGGTTCAAAATGTCATCCACCACACTGACATTGTTCATCTATAACATTTGCCTTAAACTGTCGTTTGTTTATATTGGTAACGATCAAGTATACCCTTGAAAAGCTAAGTGATTTTGCAACACTATGAATCATGTCCCAACATTCTTTGGCGAACTGAAATCGATACATTCAGCCTTTTTCATGCAGACGGTCAACAGTTCAAAAGGTTTACCATCAACAGCTTGTAATGCAGTTAAATTTCCAAATCATGACAGCTTTCCTTTTTTCACTCAATAAAACAGGAAAATACAAAGAATAAGCATTCATTTAAGGCGTTAGTATCAACAGAGGTTGAATGCAAGACTATCATATTTCCTTCACAAACTAGAAGCACTTAGTATAGTATTGCATTGAGCCAATGTTATCAACCTCAATACTGTTACCATGGAGACCATGGAGACCCCTGAGACATACCTGTATAGTGCCCCCTGTTTGGTAACGGAATGGTCTGAGGATCTTTCGCTGTACAATAAAGTTTGGTAAACAGGCAACAGGGGGAACTTCTGCAATCTCTGCTACCTTCACACTCCACTGTCAAAACACAAACACATGTACATCAAACAACTATTTACGGTTCATTAAATGACAAAATAATGATTGAAGTAAAAAAGCGCTTGCAGATGACATATTTAAAGTTCAGTATGAGATTAAAGCATGTTCTTTAAAAAGGTTAAGAACTTAATAGGGTAAGTTATTGATAGGACCAAAACTTAGGTATCCTCGTGAAACTTTATTATGTAATGATAAGCCTTGTCCTTTTGGAATGATGTTCGATGGGAGGAACTTTATCTAGCTTGCCGAACAACTGTTTCAAGTTTAAAAAGAGTGTGTAGACTTCATAAAAATCTTAAAAGGAATATCTCTGATAGCAATTTCTACTTTTTTCACAATAATTCAACACATGTCACCCAAAGCATATCCAGAAAGACTTCTTTATTTGTTATGAGTTATTTATGACTCAATAGATATTGTTCCTCTGGAGGTGCAAATTATTAAAAAGAAATTATTGCAAAATTTGAACTACAGGTAAATACAATGAAATATGAAAATACAATTATTGATCATAAATGAATCCTTTCTAGATGCAAATGGAGGCATGATCTTTGAAGGCATATTTTAAGGACTCCATTAAATATACTGTTTACCTTATAAAATGTGATGGATTACAAATAGATCTATAAAGAAAGAAATTTAGATTTAAGAGACTTGAGTCAAACTCTACATACAAATAGAACAAACAAGTCAATATATACCAAACAGCACAAAGCAGTCTCTTGTACAAGAAAATGTAATGAGTAAAAATGCTATGTAATACAATTTATGTTAACAAGAAATATGGCTTTTTTCTTTTGAGTGGCCCTGTCCAAGACATATTGATGGAGATGAAATAAAATAACACAAAAAAAAAAAAGAAAATGAAGTAAGTCCAAACCAGTAAAACATACTTGACACAATGGTTAGTATATCAAAAGTCCTAAAAACGAGAATACTAATCCACTGGTAAAAAAAAAAAATGATATGTAAGGTAAGACACAGTTCTATCTTGTTTCAGCATAAAAAAAGACAACATAAAGCATAAAATAAATGGGTTAGTATACATCACAAAGAATGACACTGTAAGATTTACACTTAACATTGCATCATAGGGGGTTCAATGCAAGACAATAGCTGGTCCTTCAATTTTGTGATGGGCTTGCTATATCGAGGGTTCAACACAATACTATAGTAAGTGCTTCATGTTTATGAAGCACTTACTATAGATAGTAACTGTATTGCGTTGAACCCTCGATATGGTCTTGTACTGAACCTCATCGTAAAGGAAATCAATATTTCTTCAGCAATTTCCCATTTCTGGGCATTTTAACAGCAGATGACCTTTTAAGAAATATAAACATATTCCTTTTGTTACAATGTTCTTGGCTGTATAAAGTTCTAAAAAGTATCAAGAGTTGCACACAATATAGACTGACAAAATCATGAGAGATTACAATGTCATGCATAGAGGATTTACAGGGGTCAAGAAAAGTGGTGCTATTTCAAAGTAAACTTAATTCATCCCTTAACCCATTACCAAACAATAGCGACATTCGACCAGTTTGGTGCAGACGACCCTGGAAAACATTGTAGGAAAAAGAGAACTTGCTCTTAACAAGCAGCTCTTAACGAGCAATATCTCCTTTTCCCACAATGTTTTCTGCCCTATCAGAAAAATGGTTTTCAATGTCATCACATTTTGAAATTTTGTCTTCAAACTCTTTCAATTTGGGACAGTTGAAAATTTGGCATTTGGTAAAATATTAAACCAATATTGTTGGTACTCATTAGAATTGTAATGATGTGATTCAATAATTACACCATTCCATACACTATTCCAAATATTTTGCATTTGGAAATTTTTCATAGCACCCACTTGTCTAGACCTACATACTACATTTATCAACAACCAAGATGACTATATCTATAAATGTCAGGACCCACAGCACATCTAGAAACTCAGCAATCTATTTCAAAAGTTATCAAAGCTTGAAATGCCTTAAACAATCAAACTGCCATTAAAGTTCTATTCGATCAAGCCTACCAACAAAAATACAGATTGTTAAATCACATCTTTATTTAAAAGAAGAATAAACAATTACTTTGATGTTTACACTTTTTGTAACAACACAAATTAAAGAATACTCTGATGTGTTGAGATTTTGTAAGGTCACTTCTGTTTAACACTTACATACAATTACTAAGTACCTTTTACATCTTAGTTCCTTGTAGTTTAGACAAAGTCAAATTTCATAGGAAATTTGAAGAATTGCTTTCAATTTCAGCAAAGACAACTTTCATTATAAATGAAAACATGCAAATTATGGATGAAAACATACAAATTCTGAGATAAGATAATATCAACGACTCAGTGTTACACCAGTGTACAGGTAAGTCCTCCAGAAGTTCATTTATCAAAATCATTCTATTATAGTAACTGAGTATACAATGTACATGGGTAACAGACAAATATACATTAATGTGCTTTGACCAATCCATCAGAAATTCATAACAGAGTTGTAATCCAACCCAAATTGACACCAAGGGTTCATTTCCAGTCTAACAAAATGATGATTACAAGTGGGGCTAGTAAAGATTTAATTACATTTAATTGGTTGACTAATTACTTCATCTAATAAGCTTAAAGGTCATATTTCCCGATAAACAAAATTTTCTTTAATTATGGTTTTTGAATAAGGTTATGGTTTCGTTATGACGGAGGTAATTAATTTTTTCTCATACAGAAGCGAAAAATATTGTTTTTGACTACTTTTATTCACCTTTATCGATTTTTGTGAATGACTTATCTCCCTTGTTGTGACGTCATTTGTGCTTCAAAGTCATAAGAACTATCAGTAAGAAGAATCTAGTTCTCAGTAACGACGGTGTTTTTGCACAAATTTCGGACATTTTAAGTGTTGAATTGTGTTTTGGGAAACGTAAATTGGATATTGAATATGGTATTTTGACAGGTCTTCTGGTGTTATTCTGCTTTTGGTAGCAGGGATGCGAGTTTCTCCCGTTTTCCGACGAACATAAAAGCTGCAAAAAGTTTCGATAAGTAAACTGGACCGTGTTTACTTTACAAAGAAGCAAAAGATATATTCCCCAAACAAGAACAGTAGGCTGTGTTACTTTCACTTCGAAGACGGCAAGTTTACGCATTGTTAGGCGTTTTCAGAGAATTGATTTTATTGATCTTTAAATGATCGGACTCAATTCAAAGTAATTTATACAGGTGAAGACGATTCAAGTTCATTCTTCTTATTGAGTAACCGTTATATTTCCCTGAATTGATGTTCGTGCTTAAAACAATTCCTGACTGTTAGTTTGGGGTGTTAGAGCCTCGTGTAGTCTTGCTAGATCTTTATTTATAATTTGCACTGTGTAAATGTAGATAAATTCAAGAAAAGGATAAATCATGTTGATTACACCTTTTTTGAAAGTTAATTTCCTTGAATGACTCTCTTACTCGCCAAGCTAGTTTTGTTTGGAACAGTTTAACTATGCTACATACTTAGTCAGGAATACTTAATTAGGCTGCTTTACGATTATATTACGTAAGAATTCAAAGGGTTACAAGAATATGTTAATTTCATCCAACATCATAAGTTATTGTATTGCCATGTCTTTGGGTTTTAAACGCTTAAATGCATCTTTTTCTTAGTTGCAAAACTTGTTTTATGTTTTAACAAAATCGTAGAAACGTTGCCATTGTACATAAATGAGACAAAATAAAAAATGTACGTTGATTGCTATCATAACAAACCGATTAAAACAAGCAAGTTTCTTTGATCTGCCGATGTCTTTGAATGAATATTCAAAATAATGAATATTTGATATCCGCAAACTGTCTCTGGACTCATCAACGCAAATGATAATGGGTTCGATCTTAACTTAAGCGTCTGCTTTTCGGAATTATTTAAATAATACACCTCATTTTTTTGCCATTGGTGATATTGGTTTAAATGACGTATGTCACACTGAAATACAGGTGTTCAAACATGATTATTACAAATTTATATTGATAATTTAGTAATAAGATCACTAAATATATAATTTACACATTTTAACATAATCTCTTTGTTTACAATTTAATTGATTATTGTCAGTTTACCTCACATACAAAGGGTCAATCAACAAACATCGGACATTACAAGGATTAAGGGTCGTGATGCAAAATAACACCAATCTGCCACATTTGCACAGTATGTTTCAAGTCTCAAGCCCTTTATTGTTTAGGCGAAAGATAGCCTCTGGCGTTAATCTCTTAAATAGCTCTGTTGTTAATTAACAGGTCTGACACGTTCTGCTATTCCAGACATGAAATAACAAGCAGCAAATCTCACACTTTCAATGCGCGGCAATTAAATTTATCTAAAAAATCCATTGTTAAGATATAACCAATTAAGACCAAACTCTCACAGGATGTTTGGATTGATAAGGTGTCAGTACATATTTATCTCTCAATGTGACATACGTCGGATACTTTGTCGTTATGATATTCAAAGAAGTGAACATGTTGTCTTTTCTATTAGAATAGTTTGACACTTCAATAAGTATATGATAATCAGTATTCACCAAAACGGTATTAACTCTATGTTTTCAACAAAAAAAAGTTTTAACATCAAAATCAAGTTTTGTCAAATTGCTTTTTAAATTACAAAATCATAAAAAATAAATTCAAATATGTTTATTTAAGGTTGTTAATAAAATAAACTATGACGACTTTTTTGTTTTAGCTGTTAATTATTAAACCTGTCCGAAAATTAAATGCTCAATATGTTAAGACTACTTACACGAGAGAAAACGAACATAAATGTAAAGTGAATATGAAGAACAATTCTTAAGTCAAAACAGTTGATCTAGAAAGACGACATCGGAATCAATTTCGAAATCAATGACCTCTTACTGGGGATGAAGTTACTGGAAAGTTTCCGGATGATTTTAACAAATACTCTTGAATGTACCAGTGTTAAGTTTTGAAATTTGGATGTGTGGTGAAAATGTGAGTTAAAGGATAACCTTCGAATCACAAGTAAGTTGATGTGTGGTAAAAATGTGAGTTAAAGGATAACCTTCGTATCACAAGTAAGTTGGGTTATAATACGGTTTGTTTGTTCGCAATTAATGATCTTCCGTTTCATTTCATGTATTGATAAGACAATGAAGGGTGAATTTGACAGTCAATAGTTATACGATGTACGGTTTTAAGACAATTCGTTTATTCAGATCTATGTCTTTGTTTACTACTCAATTAAAACCTTAATGCTAATACACGATCATTGACGAAAAAGTACTCGTGTTTTTTTTTCAACAAATATTAATAAAAATAGCTGTTTTCACAAATATCGTCAAAATTTCAAGCCGATTCTTACATATGAAAACATTTACAAATCCTTTCAAATTTACGCGTTATGTCACTTACTCTTTTTTCAGAAGAATATTCTTATAATATGAAACATATTTAATAAAGAAAATGCACTGTCAATCCAAACATTGACTTACGGATTGCTATTTCGAGGAGAATCATCCCACTTTCAAGCCGTTCCTTTCATATGAACGCATTGGCATATCCTTGTAAATTCACGCGTTAAGTCACTAATTCATTTTTTTTTCAGATGGCTATTCTTATAATATGAACAATATCCAGTATAGAAAATTCACTGTCAATCCAAACAATGACTTAAGAATCATTTATTTCAAGGAAAATCGTCCAAATTTCAAGTCGTTCCTTTCATATGAACAACAGGTTTACGCAATGACAAATCCATGCAAATTCACGGGTTAGTTATTAATTTATCTTTTTTTCAAATTGATATTCTTATAAAATGAATCATATTCAATAAAGAAAATGCGCTGTCAATCCAAACAATGACTTTAGGATCGTTTATTTGAAGAAAAACACCAATTCTAACCAGCGATCGCTCTTCACGCCCTTTACATGGCGCATTCAGTGGATCACGAGTGACGTCACAGCAAAGGGGAGTAAGTCATACGAACTTTTATTAATCGGTGCGCTATGACGGTGATTTATGACGTAATGCGTTATGCTAAAATGTTGCAAATAATTTCAATGTGATTCTTTTACTTCATATTTTAATTTTATGAAATAAACCCAACCTGTACATATGACCTTTAAACAATTACATCTTTAATCTTATAAATTATAAAGAATGACATTTCACAATTAAAAATGCCAAGAAACCATTGTGATAGTAGGGGAACTGTTTTCTTATAAACAATTTCAGTCTTCTGATTGTTTCAATGATTCACCATAAGTGCATGATGAAGGTGGTCTGTATGGTGTTTAACGACGTATCAACAATATTTCAGTTATGTAACAGCTTTCCTGGATCCACCAGTACTAGGCTAGGGCTCTGAAGTGACTCGCCAAAGTTCACTCCCACAAAACTAAAGGCGGAACCTCTTAGTTCTAAGTCTTCCCCATTGACCAATGGGCCACGCAGGACCCGTAATGAAGGCGAATTGAGCAATGGATTGTGAGATATGATGTTCTGATGGATTGGCCAATTGAAAAGTGCAATGAGTTACCCTTTACCAAACAACCCTTATGATATATGGTACTTCTGCAAGAAAACTTTTGAAAGTATTGAGGGAAAATGAGAAATTGTCCATAAATACTAATACGAAATATGAGTTATTTCTCAATTTCCCACAATAATTCCAATCCTTCCAGCAGAACATTTTTAACAAAAGTTAGTTGCAATTGAATTACTTATAACTATATAGCATGATAAATTTTGAAATGATAATTGAAAAGAGAGAAGAAATTGCTTACAAAAGCAATTTCCCCCTTTTCCCAACAAAAAATAACGTTCCATATAAAATCCTTCTGGATCTGGATTGTATCTGGATTGTTACATCAAAGCTACTACTTTTGGCTTTTGCTCGACGGGAATTTGAAGCTTCCATGCTTGTTTCCTGGATACCTAACCAGTACTCACTTCAATTTTGTGGGTTACTCCAGGCAATTTTCACCTTGCCTGACAGGCTTTCGTACTAAGAACCCTCGGTACAAATGGCAGACGCTCTACCACTGCACCATGGTCACCTTTATTTCAATTTATGGCTGTTTTATTGTTGCTCTTGAACAGTATAAGATGCCATACAAACCAAGTTGTTTGGTAAAGGTTGTTTGGTAAAGGTTGTTTGGTAAAGGTTGAACGAGACATTTACTGCTATACATGTACCTCCTTTAAGACTGTTCCCTCTATAATACTTGTTAGCTAAGCAATATGAAAATGAGATGAGTTAGTGGGCGGATGAGTGGTGGCCATTGTTTGTAATGTATGAATAAAGAAAGCAAAGTATGTGGGTACAAGTCTTTCATGATGTATTTACTTCTGTACCATATCTGTAAACCAGTGTTAACTCATGCCCCAATATGGATTTTGTGTCAAATTACAATTGAAAGCAGCTGCAGACAACAAATATAGCAAGACTAAAACATCCACTATCTATTGATGATGGATAATGAAAACTGCTCATCATGTACAATCTATCCTTTTGTCACAATTGTTTCAAAAGACATGTCGCAGATGCATTAACATGAGGTATTATTGGGTAGAGACTCAAAGTAAAATGTCCCAATCAAGCTAATAAGGTGAAAATTGGTCAACATTTAGCTTTAGAGGACTATCTCACATATTTGGATTTTTACGATAAATTGTCATCTACCTATGAAATTACAACTTAGTTTTCTAAAATAACACAAGACTAGATTATTGACAGCTTTCAAACCCTGTTGATAACCATACTAAAAAGATATCATTTTTTTGTATTGCAGACATTGCAAACCATCTAAATGAGTTTATTTCATAAACAACAAGCTATACTTAAAATAATTATATGTCATCATGTGAGTCTTTGAAAAGTTTAACAGTACATGTCATACGACGTAAGCAAGGTGCATGAGAAGGAATTTCTCAATTTATATGCAGGCTTTAACAAAGAGGTGCTGACAGTCACTATGACTCACTAACATCATTTAACGAAATCACAGGACTTGAGCAACTTAGATGTAAAGTAATTGAAAGCGATATTTGGTTTAGTGACAATGATTGTTTATATAAACTTTTTAACATTTATTACTCCGAGACCAAAAGCCTCTGAATTAGTCGCTTTAAAGTTCACCAATCATTGTGGATACAACTGACCAGTAGACAAAACTCCTAAAAATGAACATTCATTCTTACAAACATTATCCGCAACGAAGCATAGCTAGAAAAATCCACTTTGGATTTTATGTCCCCTGTGGGGATTCGATCCCGGTTCTCCCGGGTGACAGTCCAAGACATAACCACTGAGTTAAAGAGTCGGCTCAGTAACACAGAGGTTACATCTTGTCCTGATTGATTGTTGCTATGCTGTAGAGAGTGAGGCGACTACGTAACATCATAAATGGTTTAGCCAATGATTATTATACATACCTCCAGACAAAAAGATGCATATGCGCATGCAATGCATTGAATAGCTCCTATTGCGAGTAAATCTCCATCAATTTTTAGGTCAGGGGTTTGTCTATTTGTCAATGGTAGTGGGGGCTCAATGTAAGACTATAGCAATTCCCTCATTTTTGTGATGTACTTGCTATGGTGTTACATTGAACCTTCGCTTTACAAGTTTTTAAATATTAACTTTTCATCAAGCCCTCTAGGTATTGTAAGTTTCAAATGTAAACTGTAGAAGTGATTTAATGTATCTCCATTAGGGTTGTCTTTGATGGAAAAATAAATTATGATATAACCCCCCCTTAAAGTGTAAAAATTGATTGAAAATGAAAGTAGAATTAGACAAAAGAAAATGACTTAAAGATAAGTGAAAATCCAATATGAGAATGAATAGAACTCATTAACATAGGAAACTAACTGACTTGTCTCTTCCCTTATCACAATGGTTCCTTAGACTTTTTGTCACAAGTGTACCGTTATATCAAAATGAGTATTGATTGATTAAAAATTATTTTCTTTAAATGAATTAAAATGAGTATAAGTTAGTAAAAATGGGTTAAACCAGGGGTGGTGTAATCAATTGGCCATATTGCCTAGCTTGTCCATAAGCATTAATGGACAAGTGAACTTTTACTGCAATTTACAATATGACCATCATACGGACAAGTGCAGAAAAAGATATGATTTTACTGGCAAAATCAGATTTCACCACCTCTGTGGTCAAAGCAGTGTTGAATGCATGATTTATGGCAATCAAACCATACAAATATAAATAAAAGTGACAAAAGCAAATGGTATATAACCTACCCTGAGGCTGCTCAGGTATGCTTTCGTATGAACTACCAGCAAGTCCTGTTCTGTTGCTTCCTTGGGTCTCACAGTAGTCTCATCTCGTATCATCTTGGAATCTGAAAATGTAGGAGTAATTCCTTGATTTCTTCTCTTACACAGTGTATGGATAACTGTCTTGTAATCAGACGTATACCATATAGCAAACATTTCTAAAGCTTAACAACATATTAGATTTGAAAATATTGTCACTAAACAAAAAACATCAACAGTAAATCAATTTTTTTCCATATTGAATTAATGTTAATTTGTAGAGTAGTTGTTAATGTTTTACTTGTCATTGCTGTCATTTTGATCATTTGTTTTAATGGTGACTCATTAAGGAATTCAACACTGATCCTGATTTAAATCAAACAACTATCTTTAAGTACAAAGAATTACACATGTTAACAGATGCTGCAAGAGCATTATCACAAACCATGACTTTTCCCTATTTTAAGTTTAATGTATTTTTGAGGCAATTTTTCAGGGTACATATCCCTGTGCCTGGTATAATTGCAGCGGCTGACTGCATGCCCATAAAAAAAATTCAGTCAAATCTACTTCATTTAGATATTTAGCAGTGGTGGGGCTTTAACTCAGGAGCATTGCCTTTCAAGCTAGGCTGACATGTTGGGGTTCTGTTTTCAACAACTAGGGAAAGCAGATTTATCAATAGGTAGATGACCCTAGCCAGATGACCCATACCGAGATCTTTAAACTCCACAATACCTCATTTTATTACATATACTGTAGATGACTTAAGGAATAGGTGTAACAAAATGATATATTTCTCCTAGTCTAGTAAGCAACCCATCCTTTTGTCACAATAGCTTTTAACCAAAACCCCCAGGAACTTTAGAAAAACTGTGACAAATGGATAAATTGCCAAAGATTCTCAGACAGTTATCTCTCATCACAATGGTTTATGGCCAATATCATAAGAATATAATTTTATTTCATTCTTATTTTTCATTTTTCGCTTCCTTGTGTTGTTAAGGTGAGAATGACAGAGCATTACCTTTGAGGAACCTGTAGATTTTGCCCCATTTTCCCGCATCAAAGGGATGAAGCCTCTCTAGACCCAGGAAACCAATATCATACTCTGGCCCATACACAATGGGCCACTGTGTTGCTTCCACATTACTGTAGAGGTTTGTATCATGTAATTCTGTCCTGGAGAAAATACAATTATGGTGTCTTATGAGATCTTCTCACATGTTACCTTTGATTAAGGTGTTTACTCTAACAAAGTACAAAGACTCTTACAAAAAAAGGAAGTTTATGATCACTATTGATTTATATGGTTGCAATATCCGTGTAAAGGATGCCTTGAAGTAACACTTGTGAAAATCATTTAACAAAATAAAAACATAACTGTTAAAACATATCCCCTTGCTAAAGCAATGCCAATTTCTTATTTCATCTAAATGATCTCTTTCAAAGCATTTTGAAACATCGTCTGCAACAAGTCGTTTAAAATCGCCTGCAAATTAATTCAATGTTTGATTTACGTCATAATGATAATTGGCGTTCAGTCATTTCTAGTTTCGGTTTACTTCTACGACTTAAACGCATACATTAAACAACCATTTATTCAAAATTAAATTGTTTTGGAAAACATTTTGAATTTTGTCATATTGATTGTATACAAAAAATGTTTGGGGACTAGATGATGAGAAAAGTCGATAATTTAACAAACTGTTTTGATTTATTTTCTTCTTTTTCGGCCATCTTCGGTGCTGTTAGAATTGTGTTATCATGATATTTACTCAAACACTTTATCCCATATCGAAATGTTTTTGACTTGGATTGAAAGCAAAAGTAGACGACAACGAATTGCCGAAATACAATAAACATTCCGTATAACACATTAAAAAAAAGTATCCGATAGAAACCATTTTGACAAAATAATAAACCGCACATTATTAGCATTTTGTCTTTTCAAAGCAGTCTCTAGCTTACCTGGGTCACAGTCAATTTGGTTGATTATGTAGTAAATGGTTATATATTTAATTTTCTCATTCGAAATGTTGTGACTGGTCCCAAATAAAAGAAACAGCGGAAAACGATTCTCAAGAATGAGAAAAAGTGTGTGTCATGATGGTTGTGAGTAGGACCAGAGACATAGATCTAAGTCTCTGGTTGGACCTATTGCGACTAAAGGAGAGATATGCTCCTGACGACCAACTCATCCACTTGACAAAGTAATACATTATTCAGTTGTATTGACGTGTACGTATACCCTGCACGTCAAATGAAGTGATCAAGGATTCCAGGCTAAGACAACTCCACCAACTTCATGAGCGATTTTCAGTCTCAGTTGCTGTCGACTTCTCGGTGAACAGTTGATGTAAATGTGAAACATCCGCCGTCATAAACTTTGTAAGCGCTCGTTCGTCCAATTTTTTTGTGGGACCATCAAACATCATTGTCACGATTGGTCGTTGTGAAAATGTATTCTAATGGGGACATTTTTCTTTTTCCCCCCGATGATTTATGCCATGCCATTGGCGAAATCATTATTTAGTAAGTCGAAACCCAGTCTTGTTTGTGCTCGTTGAAGTGCTTCATAAAGTAGTTACGGCTATATTTCTTTGTCTCCACAGCTGAATATGTGCTTATATGGATAAGCTGTCAGTTACCTCGGTAATGGTAAACATATAGAGATATACGCTGGTATGCAATGACATGATGATACGTTGAACTTTTTATGAAAATGACCAAGTTTCACTGTGATATATATAACGGAAATACTGCGTATTGTTGAAAACTATGTGATACCATTCAAACCAGACTGATATAGCAATCTCTTTTCGATTCAATAAGTGGAAAAAAATACCATTGACTTAAAAAATGCCTTGTTGGAAAACTGATAATAGATGATGATTGCATTGACAAAGGCTGCATAATTTAGATACAGTGGAGCAATCGGGACTTATCGGGTTTATCCAATGCAAATTGGAACTACTCGGGTATTTCCGTGAGCTGACAAATACGATGTGTTCATTGAATAACCTGATGAGTTCAGATTGATCCAATGAAAACGTTCTAAGATCACGGAAATACCCGAGTAGTAAGATTGACAATTCAGGTTTGATCCGAAATAAAAGACGCTAAGATCCTTTTCAATCCCTTACCCTGTTGCACTTAACTTTGGCATCTTCTGTCCAAAACTTTAGAAACCACTGTGACAAGATGATTACTTGCTGAGTAATTACTAGGTCTTTCTGCCCTTTGTCACAACAATTGCTGAACGTTCTTTTCAGACCTTTCATGAAAATGTTTACTTTTATGTAATGTTTTCATCTGCTATTTCTTTCAATTTGGACCAGTCACAAAATCACATATGGAAGAATTGGGGTAAACTGCTCCTTTGTAAATTTGTTGAGGAATAGTAACATCATTGGAGGTTGTACGGACAATTGTCGTGGCCATTTCGGTGGAGTCCGCGTTTTATGAAAAAGGGACGGTCACAAGATAAAAAGAACACAATACATGTACATTTACTTTCAAACGTTGTTTCCAAAAACATAACAAATTGTATGAATAATTAATGTAGCAGGTGATGTGCATAAAGGGAACCAATTGTTAACAAACTAATGATAAAATATAAAAACATACTAGTATATAAAAGATATGCCCTGGTATGCAATAAGCAATATGTTTTATGAATCAAGTGATGTGTAATATGCATCAATAAATATGACTTATGAATCAAACTATATGATATATGAATCAAACTATATGATATATGAATCAAACTATATGATATATGAATCAAACTATATGATATATGTAATAAAACTATGATATATTAATAAAACTATATGATATATGAATAAATCTATGTGATATATGAATCAAACGATATTATATACGTATACATCAAACGATATATTGTATGCATCAATCAATATGATTTCCAAAATCAAGTGTTATATGCATACCTCAATCGATTTGTTATGTGCATACATCAATCGATTTGTTATATGCATACATCAATCGATTTGTTATGTGCATACATCAATCGATTTGTTATATGCATACATCAATCGATTTGTTATGTGCATACATCAATCGATTTGTTATGTGCATACATCAATCAATGTGTTATGTGCATTGCATGAAGCGATGGGATCGGGTAAATACTTACCTACCTATGAGATTTATTATAGTCTTTAACCTACCACGAAACAAGCACGACAAAGAAACAGCTTCATTATGGTTTTGGGTATAAACTATGGTGACCAAACGATAATCTGCTCAAAATGAGTGATTTATAATTTTATCACAGTGGCTTCTGAAGACATTTGTACCAGCTGCACCAATGTGAGATATCATGAAGTAATGTCTAATTAAAGTAAAGAATATTGTTATGTAAGACTGCAACTGTTTGTATTGTCTACGAAATAATTCATAGTCCTTGAATGCAGACCTAGGCTATACACATGGACATCACTCTGTCTTTCGTAAGTTGTGATTGCTGTAAAGACCTCAACGACCTTGAAACGTCCATGTCATATCGTTTGCTGCTTGTCCCTTCATTTGGCGCGACGAAGATTCTGCAAGTAGAATAAGTAATGTATGAACTTGACTTAAGTACTTCACAGAACAGTGCCATACCGTCCGTCTTGTACTAGAGACATCCGATGCCTTGAGTATAAAGGTAGAATACTCATAATTCAACAGATTAGTTACAAAACTCTCATCATTGATTGGCACTATTTGTAATGGGAACCACTGATTGGTACTCTTGGTCATTTGGTAAACCCATCTGGATTCTATGTAGTCGGGATTGCTATTTGACACTCGTGCTTATAGGGATCACTCATTGGTACCCCGTGTTTTTGAGACCACCCATCGGTACTCTTGGTAATTTGGTCAACCCATTGACACTCTATGTAGTTGCGATTGCTATTCGATACTCTTGCTTATAGGGATCACTCATTGGTACCCTGTGTAATTGAGACCACTCATTGGCTCTCTGTGTCATGAGATACAGCATCGACCTTCAAACTAGTCCAAGGTCAAAAAGGGCAGCGCACATGTTGATTCTGGGGTGCCGTGAGTTAACTAAAAACAATCTTTGAAAAAGAGTAAAACCACAGACAGAAACACATACATACCAGTGATAGTGGAACCTGTTCTATGCGCTTTCTCCTTTTTAAAGTCCCGGAACTTATCGAGTTGTTCTCGTTGACTCACTGTCAAGTGTTCCTCGTTTTGATTGGTCTCCATTACGTCGGTCGGTGCTCGCTCTCGACCAATGAACGACGTCGTTGGATACCCTGTGATCACGGAAATGGGTGCGTCTATTACTCGGCCCTGGGCCAATCGGTTCACTTGTACCTTTTCTCTGTTAGAGGAATACGTTTTCTGTGGTAGTTTAAAAGGTATAGGGCGACCACTCGATGTCACCATGGGATCGCTGGAAAGAATGAGATCATGAATATCATGGAGATAAGGAGAGTATCACGACAGGGTAGCCGGGTTCGTACAAAATGGACATGCCAGTTTACACCCAGGAAGAGTTGGTACATATGCCGTCACAATGATATACCAAAACATTGCATTCAATAAAAGAGACAAAGAAAGTAGACAAATGAATACAATCGAGTTACAAAATGAAAACCGATAGACACTGATCTTTCACGAAATAAGCTATGCCAAACTTGATATGGTCAAAAGAAACAGATACTGCTATTTCTTGTGAATAACAACATCCCCAAGAATAATCAATGGCTTACCTTAAAGCTACATTAACTTGCTCACACATGAGACACTTTGCAAGTGAAATTAATAATGACGATGACATAATACAGTTTTTGGGTAAAGTGTTCGGAGCATCATTAGTCTATTGAATTTACATACTACATTTTGAGGCCTGTCAGTTTATCTATATATCTATAAATAAACTTGCGCCATACCCCAATTACTCATTATTCATCCACCTCACTGTGCGGACTAACATGTCCGTGGGAACTAGGCAAGAAAATAGTCCTTATCTACTCTACTTGATACTGCCAAAGTTGTTATCTCTAATTTTTCTACGGTATAATGAAATGTACAGTTTAATGAAAAAAAGTTACCGAACGCCGATTTGATTCAGATTGTTACCATATAATTGAGTACATTATGCGATGGATTTCAAAACCGCTGCAATGCTTTTGGATCAAAATACATATTTATCGGTTTTATACGATGTTTAAGTACTTCAAAATTTCCTTACATCTGCGAACAAGCACCTTTTAATTGTCAAGTAGGTATGTACGAATGCTTCAGGTTAAAAGTTACCAGGGCAACTAACGTTTCTATGATAAGCACCCGGAGTTGTATTGATGGCAAGACCTTCAAATTCTCTGAGACACGTCAAGGTATCTTACCTCATACTTTCCGGTCCCAACATGGCGTTTCTTGCCTGTAGATAGGCAGGGTCGTTATCCCCTTTTAAGGCATTCCGGGCACGCATGTACTCCAGGTCCCGTAACTCTTGTCTATTGATGTCTTCTTTCGATCTCTTGGGTTTACTTCTGCGACCCGGTCTTAGACAGCCGAACCAGCGCCATCTTTTATGTAAGACATGGTTTGCAAAGTGTGAGCATGTGGTGCTTGTTTTATTTTCATTTAGTTGAAAACAACAACACCAACAGAAACAACAAAAACATACATTTATCTTACAAAAATAAGTAAAGGAGTTCTGAGATAAATAATTTTAACATGAATAGAATCAAGATGTGAAGAAGCATTGGGAAAAAAGGCGAAAGAACGAAATGGGTATTTGAGAGATCTAACGATCACATTGGTTACTAGTATTGTGTTTTCTTGAAAAAAAAAGCATCGCTACACTTACGTTAGCAAACGTTTGTGGGGGCGCCCTTAGTATTGCTTCAGTGTTGTTAGCCCACCAACACAATTCAAAGAAGTATTAAATAACCGTTTGATGTGATTTTCATGTTTTATTACATTCCTGACTTTCTTAACTCGATTCTCCGTGTGAGTGTTAACCCGTAATCATATTTTTCAAAGAGCCAACGGAGACTTTATCGAATTCTGTCAATTTTCAAAGCGTTTGCATAATGTCCACAATGACAAACACATCATTGATATGTTTTTCATGATCGTTGAAAACTGCAATATATTAAGGCACGGTATTGATTCATTTGCAACTATTGTTTCCATTTGCCAAGCAAATTCGTAAGAAATCACCGGTTCTCGACAAGAACATCCGGTGGTAGCCATGAGGTAATTAATTCGGTCAGAAATTTGAGTTACGATTCTTGTCGTTTTAAGATTTAAGATTGGAGAACATGACGGCATACCAACGTGATAAATGAAAAGCCATGTCAATCATGTTCATGCGCACACTGTTTTACAAACTTCACCTTATTGGATGTCACGTTTCAACGCACCGTTTGAGTTGAACAACACTACAAACTACTAAAAAGACCAAATGGAAGTCTATGAATGCTTTTCAGATTTTATGAATAGGTCATTCAATCGCACATCTGTGAAGGGTGTTGCAATGCACTCACAATCACTCTTGTACTATTACACGATCTTCACACGGACAGTTCGTCTATTTCGCATGGCTTTACATTACATTCATTATTTACATCTTATAAAAAACGAACAATTTATTAAAATAGACCTCTTACTTTTCTTTCTTTTTCTTTTGTAGATTCCGAATGATTTTCTTCTGTTCCAAGTCGTAACATTTCTTGATGATCAATAGATAAATCACGATCGCCACCAGTATAAACCCTATAAACCCAAGCGCTGCCACAATGGTGAGACTGGCCGTCGTACAGAAGAAACATCTAGTTATGGCGCTGTGGATGATAATGGTAGGCTCCATAGTAAACGACACAGTTAACGTAATCGTTGCTGAACGTGACGGCGTCCCGTTATCCGTTATCAGTATAGTGACGTAAAACGTCGCGTTGTAATCCATCGTAAACGCCGTCTTTATAAACACCGTTCCGTTCGCGTCAACGTTAAAGAAGGTCACGGTGTAACCGGAAGTAAGACCAACCGGTGCGAAGGTAAGATTCGCATTCTGCCCGCTGTCGGCGTCCGTACATGTTATGTTCATCAACGTTTCGTTAACAGTCTGGTTGTACAACAGATTGAACGTTGTTTGTGACGGCGTACATATCGGAGTGTTATCGTTGACGTCAGTGATCTCTATCGTGTAAATGGCGTCGTCACTGAACCCTCCTGGGTCCGAACACCTGACCGTTAGGTTAAGGACGGAAGGTAGCGTACTATCGTAGTCCCATGTGGTTGCGAACGTGATGGTCGGCGTGGTGGGGTCGGCGATGGTGAAGTAGCTGCTGTACGTGTCGTAGATGATGGAATAGGCGAGTGTGTCCCCGTCTGGGTCTGTACATGTTGTCGATAGCGTGCCGATCGTGGTACCAGCCTGGGATAAAAATAGAAAATAAATAGATGTGCTGGAACAGGCGGGTTGGGGTGATCATGTGATCAATGTTTACGATATGACAGATTGCAAATGGCGGTGCCTATGAATGAGCAGGTATTTATGCAGTTTTCAGCAGATTACTTTTGTTATCCACTTATTCATATACGCCCTGCTCGGACGATCAAATTTCAATTCTCATTCATGGGCACCGCCATTTGCAAACTGTTTATACCGTAAACATTGATCGCATGATCACCCCGCCTGTGTAAGCCTGTATTCTATTTGACTGTTCGCACTTGAAGCTAAATACAAGACAGTAAGAATATTTGCCTTTTCGTTGATAAAACAGATGTTTAGTTCTATTTTTGTGTGTGTATAAGTAAGTAACGTGTGTGGAACGTTTTATTCGAATTAGTTAATTTTATACATTGTTATAGAGTACATGCAGGTGTCTAGATAGACATGTATCACAACCCGTCAGTGGACGACAGTGTTTTTCATAAATGCAGTACCAAACATGTATCATCATATTGGTGGATAAATACAATCAAACAAACTTTCCCATCATGTTTTTTAAGGTAGAGAACCAACAATCCGCCATTTTGAAAGTAATTCGCGTGTCGGATTACTTCGGCCGTTCTCGGTATACACCGATCGTGGCTGGAACTATTCCCTGTATCATATATATTAGTTCACACATACTTCAAATGCAAACAATTCATCAGGGATTATTTCATTAGAATATCATACTTATATAAAAACATTGGTTCTAAGCGTACTGAATGAATTGCCCATTGTAGACCACTTCACTTTAAAACGGACGCAAATCAAAAGACAATACCAATCGGAACTCATCGGCAAATTCCGGCAGGCCGGATCCGTGTGGCCTACCAAAATCATCGAGGGGTTCCGAATGAGACAATACGTACTGCAGCTTCCGCCACGGTAACGTTATCCGGTGGACCGGTGTACGTCGGTCGTTCGTTGACGTTCGTGATACTCAAGGTCAAGGTGAAGGTCGCCGTGCCGGTTGCTAGGTAATCCTCGACGAGCACCTTGAACTTGTACGATGTGATGTTCTCGTAGTCAAAACTGTATCCGTGTATCAGGTATATCTCGCCGGCTGTTCGGACATGTATAAGAGATGCAAAAGATGTAGTTGGCATTAAAAAAGGACAGACATCTGGACCCAAGGCGATGTAGAAGCGTTCGAACTCGGGGGTTCGAGCCCCACAGACCCATCTGGTTTCGTAGGAGTGACCTTTGGAAAGTCACTTTAGAGCCCTAGCATACTACTGGTGGTTCCAGTAAATCCGTTACAAAGACTGAAAATGTGTTGCTAAGGCGTTTAAAACCATGCAATAAAATACGTTTGTAATATGTGTATGCTTACTGGTAAAAAGGATGTTTCTTTTTTTATTCTTTCTCAAAATTGACGTGATAGCACCTCATAGAAGATCAATATTCTTCAAGCAAACTCTACATTGATTTTATAAAAAGAGTAAGTTCATGTTGATGAATGAAAAACGACGATATTAATACTTCAGCGGTAGTACAGCTTTTGGGCTTACTTTCGTCCTTCACGCAGTGTTTAAGTGTTATTGTAAACAAGAATGACTGTACTTTATGTTCTGTTCTGTCCTGACCCTATACTTACATGTGCCGACCAGATCAAAGATGTGGTTGTTTGCCTCTGTAGTCTGGTATGTATACTGCACCGGGTCGCCATTTGCATCATTGTGGTCAATTTTGTACAGAAAAAGTCGGCCGGCCTGGTCCTCTGGCAGCGATAATGTGTGATCAAGGGTGATGAACTCAGGGGCGTAGTTTATGTCTGAAATTATGGAGTGAATACTAGAACCAGTCAAGTTCAATACGTGTATGAATGGTATCTTTTCATAGCAATGATGGTTTACATTTGCAAATGTTGAAGATGACAAACGCCCCTGGGAACGCCCCCCCCCCCCCCAAGAAAATAAATTAAAACACACACAATAAAGCAACAACAGTTTTCAAAATATATTCATTTGTACAATACGATTCTCCCCGAAATAAATAACATAGAAAAAGTAGTCCCTGATAATTTCCCTGTTAAAACCTACGAAAAACTATTGATGTTTGTGGGTAATCAGTCGGAAAATATGATTTAATACCGGTAATGGATATCGTTATTGAACTTGTCGCTGAAGTCTTCTCGTCTGCGTAGGTAAACGTTACCACGTATGAATCCTTAGTCGAGGTTAACAGGTCTGACGTCACTTTCAGCTGATCTGAAAAATGAAAATAAAGCGCGTGAAAGAACACGTTTTCAAACGAGGGATATGTAAGTTTAGGCTAGACTTGATCGTGTCTTGTTATCGTAAGATAAGTATTGGTTAAGGTAGAATATCCATAATCCGCCATTTTGAAACATTTTATTTCGTCGGATTACTTCGGCCGTTCTCGACTTACACCGGTCGGGGCCGTAACTAGTCGGTACAATAAGAATAGGTTAGGTTCAGACCGATGTATACAGAGAACGAGCAAAGTAATTCAACGAAAGAATTTGTTTTAAAATGGCGGATAAAGGGTATTCAATATGAAAGAGCTTCATAATCAAGACTTAGTGCTTTAAAGTTTGCTCAAGCTTCCTGAGAATGAATTTGTGGTTTGGCATCATAATTCTGTTCTATCAGACTTAGGTCTGGTACTGCACAATTTGGTGAAGCATACTAAGACTAGTTAGTATAATAATAATAATAATAATAATAATAATAATAATAATAATAATAATAATAATAATAATAATAATAATAATAATAACAATAATAATAATAATAATAATAATAATAATAATAATAATAATAATAATAATAATAATAATAATAATAAATAAATAAATAAATAATAATAATAATAATAATAAATAAATAAATAATAATAATAATAATAATAATAATAATAATAATAAAGTATCTTGGTTGTGTCTGTCAATCAGGTCGTATACTTACCGTTTGCCAGCGAGAAGGGGCCTAGAGGCGGGTCGGTAGTGAGGCTCGTATAGGTCAATGGCGGATCGGTGTCGGGGTCTGTGTAGCTGATGGTGTAGATCACGTGGTTAGCCTTGACCGTCTTCGCGGAGATGGTCACATTACCTGAAACACGGAGAGAATACCAATCGTAACTACTCGGGTATTTCGGAGATCTGAGAAAGACGCCACGCATGTAGTAGCCTGGGGTCCTGGCCCGTTCGTATACCGCGAACTAGGACCCCAGGCTACGCATGTAGGTGTAGGGTTTACAGTATTTCGGGTGAATCGTCCCCGGTTAATAAATAATAAGTAATGCCAGAGACATAGATAACAGAGATTGGCAACTCCGGAATTATCGCCAAACTCTCGCGTGCCGCGTGGTTCTGCGAGATAAGGAAAGTGCGTACCTGTTTATCCGTTGCCACGGGAGATGTCAAGCGAAATTGATACTTCTTTATTACAGTAAAAAAGCTATGTTTGGTTATCTGATTGGTTATCTGAAACAACTTCTGGACATTTTGTTTTATTTTCATTTTATTAAATTGATTTTATGTTAAAAACAAAACAAAAAGTTCCAGTAGGCCTTCTTTTTCAATGACAGGCTTGATTACCATGCAATTCAGAATTGTACTCATAACGACAATGTCTTTCAAGCAAAGGTTTGAATAATGTTTTGTAATAAATCAAGTGACTCTATTTAGTTGCAGTTATATACCAAAGCATGAACTTTCCACTAAGACATGACAGTTTTTGTCAATATTAAAAGATTGCTTTCTCACTTCATTCCATTTATTCTGTGTCGCAAAACTGTTTACAGTGCTAATTTTGTCAAAAAAAAAACCACATACATCATGACAATATTTCAAGCCAAATGTTTCAATTTAAGAAAATTAAAAGTATTTTATGATGTTATAATGCATGTGATGAGAATTTTTGTAAAGGTGGTTTTAGTAAACGAAAGGACACGTAAGAAAAAACTGACGTGCTAAGTTTTTCAATACACCTTTTACCGCAGATTCCTCTAATATTGATTGCAAATCAATTAGTACATAATTATTCTAAAACACGTAAGGGTCTGGTCTTATCATGATGCTGACCGAAATGATTTTAGAAAAAAGAAATGTGAGCTTTTTTAATGTTAAGCTAAAGCAAATAGTGTGTTTTGTACCTTCGTTTTTATTATCATTTCTCAACGAGAAATAAAGTCAAAGCACACTACTTTTAAAACCAGACAGACGCTTTAAACAGAACAAATCCTCCCTATTTTGTTTTCGGGACTTTTAGGTCATTAAATTTGAATGAGGTGTCAGAGAGTGGACACAGGGTTAGCGCCACACGCTCCTTGTGTAATCGCCCTAGCATCAAAAGGTTTTATGACATCAAACTACATATTTTATGGGGTGGCAATTTACAATCATAGCCTGTATTGTCCACTACCGTGATTGACTCTATCACCCTTCGTTCTTCAAATGACACATTTCACTTGACATATTTGCAAGCGATCGGAATTAAGAAGAAGTATGATGAGTAAGGAAATATCGTGGTGTTTCTGATTAAGAAGATCTATCCATTCCTTTTGTCCATTAATTGAATGGATTTTCTTCTTCTTATATAGGAATATCACTTTGAAAATACGGGAAACTATAGAACTTAGTCAGCATTTAATACGATATCAATTCAAACTCATTCAGACGTTTTCAGTAATAACACGTTTGATAAAAATCCAAGTCACACAATTTAAGTTTTAATTGATGCAAAAATGAAAGATTTTGATTGAAAATAAAATGCCTGAAATCATGATTATGCTTGTGTGGTAAAGTAAACCTGGTATAACTTCGTTATAAACTCGACAATCACCATAAAAAGCGGGTAACCATAAAACAAAAATAACACTTCAGGAAAATGTTAAGTATGATATGATCCAGTGCATAGTTTTTTAGTTTTACTTGCTACAACTTTGGTATATTTTGGTTGGAAATCAAGATGGCTGAACTCATTAAGGTAGTAAATGGGACATATTTAGTACGCCATAACTTCTAAATTACAAAGAATATCAGACTGAAAATTTGGAAATACACAAAATCATATTATCCCATTAAAATGGACATAAATTAGAAATGTTTGAATAAATCCTCTGTTAAAACATTTTACTTTGTACAAGTATGAAATAATTCGGTTGAAAATAAAATGGCCGAAATCACGATCATGCTTGTGTGGTTAAGTAAACCTGGTATAACTTCGTTATGGAAGCGAAGATTACTTTAAAAATGCGGGCAACCATAAAACAAAAATAACACTTCAGGAAAATGTCAAGTATGATATGATCCAGTGCATAGTGTTTTAGTTTTACTGTGCACAACTTTGTTAATTTTTGGTTGTAAATCAAGATGGCTGATCTCATCAAGGTAGTAAATGGGATATATTTAGTACGCAATAACTTCTAAATGACAAAGAATATCAGACTGAAATTTTGGAAATCGACAAAATCATATTAACCCATTAAATTGGACATAAATTAGAAATGTTTGAATAAAGCTCCATTAAAACATTTTACTTTGTACAAGTATGAAATATTTTGGTTGAAAATAAAATGGCCGAAATCATGATCATGCTTGTGTGGTTAAGTAAACCTGGCATAACTTCGTTATGGAAGCGAAGATTACTTTAAAAATGCGGGCAACCATTAAACAAAAATAACACTTCAGGAAAATGTCAAGTATGATATGATCCAGTGCATAGTTTTTTAGTTTTACTGTGCACAACTTTGTTAATTTTTGCTTGTAAATCAAGATGGTTAAACTCATTAGGGTCGTAAAAGGGACATATTCAGTACGGAATAACTTCTAAATGACAAGAAATATCAAACTGAAAATTTGGAAATGTAGAAAAACAAACCCTTTCTTTAAAATGGACTTGAATTGGAAATGTTTGAAAACCCCTCCTTTAGAACAGTTTGAATCTAAAACTACTCAATTATCACGTTCATCGCACCCAACCACGAAAATGCGAACAATTCAATCAAGTTTGTCGCAGTTTGCCATGTTTATTTCTTTGATAATCGCTTGCTGATCGGTCTTGTTGGATGAGGAAACTTTCTAACAATAACAATATAGTAAATTCGGTAAGCAAATAATTTAATTATGACTTAAAACACGCTTAAATGTGCGTTACCTATTTCGCGTTTAGTTGAAAATTGCGTCGATAGACAGATCTCGCAAGGTCTCGCTAAATAACGCGTCATGCGAGATATCGCAGAAACCGGCTATAGGTAAAGAAGGAGTTGCCAATATCTGTTATCTATGTCTCTGGTAATGCATGTAACACATTGCCCATGTTCATCCACGTTGAGAGGTGTAATGCATGTGTATGCATTGAGCACCAGTAGGCAACAAAAACAAAAAAAACATGGTAACATTTGCGTTCTCTTAACCTGATAATCTGCTGTAAATGTAAAGCAGTGAACATGCAATGAGCATACTGACACATTATTTAAAGGTATAAGTCTTTGGTATAATCTCCCCTTGTTTTCATACTTTCATGGGGTTGTTTCCCTTGAATGCTGAAAAAATCGACTTTCTTCTGTTTTCTACGGTAAAGTTTAGATTTCTTTTTTTAATTCTTAAACAGGAAACAGGATCATTTAATGCATCTTCCTGCAAAAAGTTATTCAAAAATCAATCAGGATTATAATCATGACAGAAATATTAAATTTCCAGTAGACTTCAATAAAAAAAATGCATTGATTATCTCCCTTAATTGAGGTTACACTGGAAACGTTTTTCGGTAAGATCTTTTCATTTGGAAGATGTTCAATGTGACAAAGTTTCATAAAGTTGCTACTATTCAGGGTTAAGACATGCAACCTTCTTATAAGGGGTCTTAACCCTTTACCAAACGCCGAATTTTAGACTGTCCCAAGCTCAAAGAGTTTGCAGACTACATTTCAAAATGTGATGAAATTGTGAGAAAAATCTGCCGATAGTGCAGAAAACATTGTAGGAAACGGAAAAATTGCTCGTTACGAACAATTTCTCATTTTCCCACAATGTTTTCTACATTAGTCTGCAACAAAGTGGTTGAATGTCGTTATTGTTTGGTAATGGAATAACCTTTAATAACTCACCAGGTAGATTTGTGACGGTCGGAGCCACATTATCGACGAGGTTAACTGTAAGAGAGGCCGAACTCGTAATCGTGGAATCCACACACTCTACGGTTAACGTGTAGGATGGCGTGTTTGAATGGTTGAATGTCGGGCTGGAGACCGTAGAGATCTTATGTAATCCTAAAAGTATAAGACGAGAAGCAGAGTAGACAAACTGGTTTTCAGCAGTTTGATGAGATATAAAAACGATCATCATCATCATCATCATAAAAAAAGTAACCTGCTATTGGTGCTTACTGAAAGTTATTTCCGGTGTCGTCCAATTATCGAGTACGAAGCGGAAGTACGGTAAGCGGTAATGGCGTGTTGGAACGCCGGAAAAGGAATGGCAACTCTGTATTATAAATAAGCTACTTACCTCCGCTTGATGCTAACTGAAAGTTACTTCCGGTGTCCCCAACCTATATCGTGCACGTAGCGGTGGTCGGGTAGGCGGTTATAGCGTGTAGGAACGTCGTAAACGGTACGATAACTCTATATTGGAAAAAATTACTTACCTCTGCTTGATGCTTATTGAAAGTTACTTCCGGTGTTGGCCAATTATCAAGTACGAAGCGGAAGTGGAGTAAACGGTAATGGCGTGTAGGAACATCGGGAAAAGGAAATAAAACTCTTTAAAGTAAAATAGTTTCTTACCTCCGCTTGATGCTAACTGAAAGTTACTTCCGGTGTCCCCAGCCGATATCGTGCACGTAGCGGAAGTCGGGTAGGCGGTTATAGCGTGTAAGAACGTCGATGTTTTAACGTCTTCAAATACGCTTACTGTTGCTGGCAGGTTCCCAATATCCACAAATTGTCCCTCTAGAACGGTAAACAAACGTAATTTGTGACGCACAATCTTAGACTGGTCCCCCGCCGTCTACAACCTCCACTATGTTCCACAACATAGACGAGATGAGAGACCGGTTCCCAGTCTAACGCAATCTTAACCCAGAGTTATCGTTCCTTTTCAATTCACATATATCGATGGTTCGATGCAAGACTATAGTAAGTGCTTCATAAACATGAAGCACTTACTATAGTCCTGCATTTAACCCTCGATATGCATCTTAGTGTATTACTTACATTTTTTGAGATATATGCCGAATGGAAACGAACGACAACTCATGTTTTTGACACTGGCTTTAAACCGCTGGTACACATTGTTA
Source organism: Cerastoderma edule (assembly GCA_947846245.1). Classification (NCBI taxonomy): domain Eukaryota; kingdom Metazoa; phylum Mollusca; class Bivalvia; order Cardiida; family Cardiidae; genus Cerastoderma; species Cerastoderma edule. The sequence continues at coordinate 1,433,770 of OX401413.1, read as the reverse complement.
TATTTACTTCAAACCATATCATTTAAATAAACCATATATTGATGGTATAGCTAGTACGCATGAAAAACTGTATGTACAAATCTAAAACACAATTCTATTCAGTAATATCTTGCCAAGGTGTATCGGTTCTTGTTTCCAATACATGTACATACAGAAGAATTTCTATTTTTATTTACCGTATTCACCGTATATGTTTCACCGTATATGTTTTACATCGATTGTGAAGGAAGCTAATTAAAGCTTGTTCAAAGCCACTCTCCATGACTGCTTCCTGGATACTAAACCAGTAATCTTTAATCTTTAAACCAGTATTTTTTACCTCAAAGTTCAAGGGACCTTGTAAAAAGTTCGACATAGAGAGAGAGAGAAGGAATCCGACGTATAGATGTCTTGAACGTGAATACATGTACATAAAAATAAGGAACAAATGATCCGGGACCTTGTATTTATTTCGACGTATAGAAGGATTCGACAATAAGAGGTTCGAGGTACAGACATTCTACTGTATAAGGAATACCAATAGAAAATAAACTTTGTAAAATGTGTTCGTCGAGATAAGTTGAAAATGAATACCATTTTCTACTAGAATGTTTCAAGTGCACTCAAATACGTAGAAACCATCTTTGTAGCGTTCTACGGACTAATTCCAATACTTTTATACAATAAATGTCATCGTCGTCAAAAAAAAGAGAGAAACTACTAAGCATTTGCAGATATCTTTCGGAAAGCTTTTCTATTCGTGATAAAACTTCAAACACTTTTGCTGTTCTTTAACCACCGATTATCTCAAATTTAAAGTATCACCATTTTTGAAATTTCATTTTCCATATATTGTGCTCAATGTTTGTTGGTCACTTTTGTTGTCTACGCCACATTCTATGCCATAGACAAATATTAACGTTGATTAAGAAATTGAAATTGTATATGATCTCTGACCAGTGGGTAAGAACACATTTGCATAGATGTTTAAAGGCATTCAGCGCCTTGATATGGAAAAATAATAATCATTACTGTTGAAAAATACCGGAAAACGGACAGATGCAATTTTCGCCTAAAGGACGAATGATTAACTTTCATTTCATGCAGGATCTGGTGATTGGTCTCTGAGCTATTTTCTGAAATTGTGTTTCAACCATTTTCGTTTTAAGAAAAGAAAAAGGTAGAATTACATAAAAAGAAGAAGAGGAGGAAGCGATAGAAGTAGGAGAAAAGAAAAAAATAAGACGATATATGATAACAAGAAACACGTTCAGAAAACGACGAAATGAAAAGAACAAGAAGAACAATGTTGATTAACATGTTTTCTTCGTTATGGTATTTAAAAAAATCAATAGACAATAAACTTACCAATGTACTTTAAGGAAAGTATAACGCAAAGTCCAAAGAAACATTTGAAACTCATATCCTCGATTACAAAGTTAACTTCTGCAAAAAGATTAAAACAAGACTCATTTTAACAATTCAATTAAATTTCAAAAGTATTTAGGTCATTTTTTCTCTCAGTTCACCAACCCAGACTTATGAACTATTCCCAAATATAGTTCCTCTGTCATTGTGACAATACTAAATCTAAGACCAAATGACCCGTAATCTTCTCCCCTTTGTTTCTCACTATTTTTAGCAGACGACTAAAAATAGAAAATAAAAAATCTCTCTATGGAAAGTAACTAACGATTGATTTGTATATGTAATAAAATAACACCGTAAACATTGTGAGGGAACACTTTTTATGGACAATATTGTTTTAATTCAATGATAAAAAAATCGTCTGCTGTTGTCTAATTGTTTCAAAAGTTGTCTGTTTTGGGAAGTTGTCTGTTTTGGGAACAGTGTGAAGACAAAAGGACAGTGTGACATATTTCCCTAGTGATCTTGGATCAGCGAGCGCTGTTCCGTGTGAGTTGATTTTCGCGTTGTTATTCGATTCGAAAACTGATATGTCTTAACCCATTACCAAACAATAACGATATTTAACCACTCTCTTGCAGACGACTCTGGAAATCATTGTGGGAAAAGGAGAAATTACTCGTGACGAGCACTTTTTCCTTTTCCCACAATGTTTTCTGCCCTATCAGAAGATTATGTTCTTAATTCACCACATTTAAAAATGTTGTGCACAATCTCTTTCGATTTTGGACAGTCGAAAAGTTGGCATTTGGTGAAGGGTTAACACATGAACACATAACGTCAAAGTTTTGCGTCTTGTGGAAGACGGCTTCAAAAAGCATTGTGGCAAAAAGAAGAAATTGCTTGTCACAAGCAATTTCTCCTTTTGTCACATTGCTTTTTTAATCTATTATAACATAAGTAGAACTGAAAGTCTTTTTCACATGTTCTCAAAGTTTTTCTTAAGTCGTCTGCTTCGGGTAAAAAATGTCGTATGCAGGTGGTAAAGAGATAAAAATCAAAATTAAAAGTTAAGATTTTTTCAAGGAATATCGTTCCTTCTACGCTCCTTCGTGTAAAGTGAGAGAGACGAACGAAAACTCTGCCATAAGAGCATTTATTTGGTCTTTGCTCTGTCGGATTAATCGCGAAACGTTGGAAAATAAGACAAATATATCACATCTTTCTTTCCTATGACTTTTCTTCAGTGTGTATCATATAACTGTGCAGCTGTTGTGCAATATTTTAAAAAATCAATTTTTAATATATGACAAATATTCTAAAACGACCCATCCTTGCTGTCTATGACTACTCTACAGCGTGTATCATACATATATAACAGAACGGCTCTTTTTAAAAGATAAATTTTCAACTTCCGAATTTTCTCACACATGACATAAAGCACCTTTAAAACAAAGGGGAACTTGTTACCAGAATTCAAAGCAACGGAGTCTCCAACACACAATTCCATGTCTACGATAGGGAATGTACCATAAACTCATCGGCATCGAATACATGTACTTCTAATTCCAAATTATTTGCGGCTTAACCCATTACCAAACAATAACAATATTTTTCTTTTTCCCACAAAGTTTTCTGCCCTATCTGAAGATTGTTTTTAAATTTCGACACATTTTGATTCGTCGTCTGCAAACTCTTTGAATTTGGAACAGTCGAAAATTTGGCGTTTGGTAAAGGGTTAAAGGGATCTTCGAATCCCTATCCCTGCTAGCCACCCACCACTTTTCGAGTTGGAGTCACAGGCTTCAGCCTTTATCCTGTACCAAACGGTAAACAGTGTATTATATTTAAGCTATTGAGAAATGTATTATTGTATAACCTAAGTTATTTATATAATTAAATATATTTTCACTTTATCAGGTGATCTTTGTTTTTCCTTCGGTCCTGAACAAAAGACCTAATAAACATTATTTCTAGGGGGTAGCGGTGGTGGTGAGGGGTCATCACATTGTATCATTGTTCTTTTTATTATAGAATTAAACAAAACAACAACAAAAACAAAAAACAACAACAACAACAAAAATTAGATGAATAACTAGTGTCAAATTCTTACTCTTTTGTCACGTCTCACTATGATTTTGCTACGAAGTCGTATATGTAAGGGTTTAGGACAGTGTAGGTCATTTTAGTTTTAAATCAACTCTATTGAAATCATTTTGATTGACCGGTGAAATGGTTAAACTTGAAGTTTAATGTCTTATATTGAGAGTAAAGTTCCAGGTTATAGTTTCCCTTTACGACGATGTTGTGTTGGTTTAACGAAGATTTCGCAATTTATTTTTACATTTTCCATGTCCTTTTAAACATTTCTTAAATAGTTCGATGACAAAGTCTTTCGACTTTAAGTTGTTTTTAATTCATTTCCTACATTTTTCTTTTAAAAAAGTGTTGCTCGAAAAAGGAGATATTGTTAACACATACACACATACACAAAAAAACCCTAATAATATAGATAAAAATGTTTCAAGCAAAGTTTCACATTTTTTTTAAATTTTCAACGAAATATCTTAAAAATGAATAACAGTCTCAATGAAAAATCTACTAACTATTTATTTCATTTTGGTGTGATAAGACAAATATTTCTAGCAACATGTTAAACAAGTTCCACCCAACAATTTAACTTATTCTCAGTGATATATCGAAATAAGAAAATGTGTTAATACACAGCGCACTCATCCTCGGAAATCAATGAATGTTTGTTCGATTCCCGATTAGCGGGTTCGTTTCGAAAACACCGTCGTCAAGGACACCAAGACGGTATCCATGGAAACGAAAAGAAAACATTTCACAACCGTTTCATAATCGACGTTGAAGAATGGTCAGGAAAAGGAAGATTCTTCAAGATTGTGGGAGAAAATATTCGTTTTGAACAATTGTGGTTTGATATATTTAGATAAAAAAGTAGTTGTTCTTTCCCGTGTTTCGCGATGGAACAGATGTCTGATTTGAAGTAAGTTTATTTTGTTCTAAATGTTTTATATCTAATGCACGAATCATTGAGTTTAAATTCTATTTCAACACGGCTGTGTCCGTTTTGTGTTGTTTGTTATTACGTCTTTTGTACTTATTTGGTACATTCTCTCTTGGTTCAAGCTTATGCATTTACATCGATAGTGAAGCTAGTTCTTGCAGTTTATACTAACCAACCTCTATCCTACTTTCTGGTTACATGACCAGTAATACCGCCGACTGTGGATTAAAGAATGGTGTTAAAGTTCACCCCGGATGTAAAGTGTTTCGAACCTATGACCGTCGTGTCCAGAGACCGACCTACACTCTTGAGAATACTTATGTCGACATGAAGATTTGGAAGCGGTGGAGAATTGCGCAGTTCTGGTAAATAAACATCAGGATGCACGGATGGGTTAACTTTCACAGCGATTGAACATATATTATTGTCGTACATAAGTTAAAAAAGCAAACTACAATGCACCTCTTTTACCTAACCCCATCTGCACAAAACTCACACCATTCTTACCGAAAACAGTTCATTAACAAATCGCACATGAAATAACGTATAAACTTACCATTTCTGATTGTGTTACCATTTTTACAACTCAACACATAGTTTTCTGTCAATGTTGTAACACCCGTTTGTTTTTGTATGTTTATGTTTAAACATCACGTCAACAATATTTAAGTTGTATTACAACGCCCGGTTCATGACCGATTGGGGAAGTTTAGATTTTCAAACTGGATGAAACATTAAGAATTCTAAAGCCGGGAGACTACGCCCTATGAACAATATAGACAGGGTCATGTGATTATTTTCTATCCTCTAGATCACGGTGGCCCTTGTTCAAATTTATATAAGGGATGTTTGGATTATCGCTCTAACTATTTCTGGACTATCTCTGTGACCCTTAGTTACTAGAGTTTCATATTGTAAAAAGTTCAGTAGTGCTTTTTTGGTAAGGGTTCGAACTTTGTCATGTGCATCATTCCCGATGAAGTAGTGACGAAGTACACTTACAGGATATCGTTCTTCCATGACGTTTGATTCAGCTTTTATGGACAAGTGACAATGTGATAGCCCGAGAGTTGCAAAACAGCAAAGTATTACGTAAATGAAAAAATATACAAAATGTGTTTTGGGGGTGTCCGTTTCGACGAAGAATAGTCAACTGTCGCAAGCAAAGACTGATCTATTAATAGAATATGTGCTAATGACGGCATAAGTTGTGAATTAAAATCCAACAAAACAATAGAACTAAAAAGCAGAAAATGAAGCAAAAATAAAGAATGAAATTTGAATATACTCTTAAAGAATTAATTGTTTCATTTTCATTTATTATTTTGAAAAGTTGGAAACCCCGCATAAAGAAGCAACGTTTCCTTAAAGGCTTTTTATGTTTTTACATAATATCTGTCTTTTTTGTCAAAACTTGTTAATTGATAACTGGTTTCCGATATTACATAACTTAATCCATGTAGTATCTACTGGAAAACTAAACGAGTTTGAATACCTATTGGGTGTATAGCGTTTCTTTTGTATAATACGAACAACTTTTTGACCAAATTAAAGAGGTACCTTTTATAAGCTAAAACAGACCACATTATGTCTTTGTTGCTTAACAAATCCACAGGTATATCTATTTAATAAACATCTATTGCAAAAACGTTACAAAAATGAATAGTTAATAGATTGACAATTTACTTAGAAAGTGGTATTGCTCCCAAGCCTTGAATTACTGGGTGTGCATTCCATTTCAACTAAAACAGTCACAGAAAAAGGCTCAACACCTTTGTCTAAGCAGTGGCTATTTGGAATTATTTGGTGTTTTGTGAATTATCTTATTTGAAAGGAACAGCAAACTTCAGTAATTATCAAAATCAAAAGACCAAGCGTTATAGAGAATGCAGTTGGAAGTTAAAGTTTCATGACCAAGGGGTTTACATTACAGAATACATACGGATGATGTTAACATATTTTTTGTCTATTCATAGTTCTTTTTTTCTATTTATAGAGAGGAGAATCTGAAGAAGGGGGCACTTCCGGTCAATAATGATGACATCATCGATCTTATACAGACGAACATGTTTGCCGAAATCGGCTGTGGTATGTTTACTTTAGTTTTAACATTTCTATTACGAATTGAGCATATGGTACACAGTACACAACATTGGTTGCAGGTCAAATTAAAAACTTTGACAAAAGGGTCTGGCAACAAGTCATCACAACTTAGACACGGCATAGTAGGACATTAGTAGACTACGCTAAGAAAAAATAGAAAAAGATACCAACTTTCAACTAAAAGTTCACCTAGCTGTAACTCTGTAAAGAACACTTTGATGACATTTTGATTAATTTCACTCTTATAATCTTACACTGACGGTCTAGTATTCAGAGGCCGTCTTTGGAAAGAGAGAACGTTTGCCATCAATGGACCAATGGATCAATTCTATTGCTGCCGTATTTTCTTCTGGATAAGAAAGATTACAACCAGACAACCATTTCTAATAAACTTATCGTATTTTATACTCATGCAGACGAGCACGTTTTTCGATTTCGGCAGCGGTAAGAAATACACGAAGCATGTCATCAAAAGATCCTTATGCATTGTTGTTTCTAAAAATAAGAGAGAAAAGAAACAAACGCAAATATGTTTCATTACTAATGCATAATTCGCTTAAAGACGAGCATGCAAGAGGAAACCAGCTGTGGTTAAAAAGGAATTCGAAAAATTTAAATATTTTAATGCAGTCAATGCAATCTATATACAGTGATATTGACGTCTTGACATTGATACCTGGTTGGAAATAAGGAATGAGATATTGTCAGAAAAATATTTCGAAAATACTCGTTCTTTACACTTATATCTTAATGTTCTCGTTTCGTATTATGTATGAAACCCTACAACTAACCCTTGCCATGTGTTTAATATTGATTAAGACTTCACAGATCTCAAGCTGATAAATACATCTACAAAACACGTCTACATGTTCAAAGTTAAGTCTCCCGGAAAAAGAGCACATCAACATAAATACAGGCGCAAACCATTGAATGCAATCGATAATGATCAGTAGTTCCCGTCAAATCAAATGATTCCCACTGAAAGTAGCTCTATAGTAGCTTTTTTCATGTTTGCTAACTTTAAATCCACCATGAAACAAAACGGCCGTTGTGTTCATGATCACTTCCGGTCGTTGTTTATTTTCAGGACCCCTGTGCCGGGTGAATCCACTAACTGACCGTGGGAAGAGGTTCCAGTTGTTTAAGATCCTGTGTTTAACGGTCATTCCCATCCTTGGTGTCTGGGGCTTCACCATGTACTCGCTATCCGACAGTGTGGAGAATAAGGCAGATATAGAAGTGGTACGTAGAATGCCGTCAACTGTTTTCTTCAGCACAACATCTTAATGTTATGTAACATGAATTGATCTTACAGATTAAATGAGCATAGTACAGCACCGACGATTAACACATCAAATTTGTTTAAAATAGCACAGCAATAAAGTGGTACTTTCCATAGGGTCTTGAAACGCTATTATTGACCAATTATAAAGAAATATAACGTATTCATATTGATCATGAAACACGATCAAAGCGGTAGCTATTAGCATAGCACAACGATAGGATTCAACATATCGCCAGACAATATGACACAACGTTTTCATCAAAAATGTTCGTAACGTTACAAGTTTTGTACACGTAAACTATTCTAGCATACATATTTGTATGTCTGACATTGGTTAGTTATGTTTAAGATAGTACCATACAAAAACAACTTGGAATTTGGCAAAGAGTTCAGATTACACTTCATATATTCCAGGCGAAAAGTTCCATGTCTATCGTGGTGGTTCTCGGCCGATTGATTCACCGTCTACAGATGGAGCGGGACATGAGTGTACTGTACCTGAGTGACCTAGGGCCAGGAACCAAAACCTTCCTGCTGGCCGAGTACATGGCCACGGACGACGCACTCGGAAAACTCACCATTTGGCCAGGTGCTCTGCAGGTCTGTATGTTAGTTTGTTTGTCTATTTGTGATCAAAGCCGTGTTCAACTATTTCCAATTATATGTGATGTTGCGACCATTTCTAGATCAAAGCTAAAAAGGACCAAATCAATCCACTCTCAATTGTTGATGTTGTCACTTGCGATTGTCATATCCATCGTTTGCAGTTATATGTGATTGGCTGTGAGCTTGTGTGTAGTGTTCTGAATAAGAATTGGTTGAACAGGCAAAAACCTGAACAAGCCACTTGGAGAGGGGTCCATTGGGGCTCTGTACATCCGCACGAATTTGAACAGGCCAAAATATAATTTGAGCGGTCATTTTGGCCTGCGGCCTATTCTTATTGATAACACTGTGTGTGCCTTATGTGTCAATAAAGTTATGTTATGGTATGTACCCTTCATGAAGATGAGGTTGAGCAGTCTGAGCTTGGCAGCGCGTATTAACACTTGCATTTTCCGTTCCAGAGCAATCCTAAAGAGCAGTTCCGAAGTAAAGTTAATCTCATGTCCTATATAGCCCAACACCGGACCTCATTGAATCCGAAAAAGGTGGATCTGTTTGAAGAGATCAACTTCTACAGGTAATTGGTTAGGCGTCATTTGTACTTATTACTCTTAACACCCGTTAGTCCAGTCAAAATAGCCAATATATTCTAAGAATGCATTTGTTCTGAGTTCAAGACCATGCTTTGGCCGATTCTTTGGAAAGAATTCTGTGCAAAACTGGTGATAGAAATGACAGCACCAATGATTGGTCCAAAGACAACCGTAATAATATTCATACACTATTGTAAACAGATGAACTTCAAACAATAACCAAATCAAATTTGACCGGTTTGCAATTAAATTATTTCCAGAAACTCATAACAATGCTATTATACAGAAATAATAATAATCTGGTAATTGGAGAGTACACAGGAAGTGTTTGCTATTGATATTCTGCTTTCACTACGTACAATCCAAATCATTCAGACGGCGTAAGACAATAAGACATTATATGTAAATTTCTCTTCACTGAACAGTGTTAAACACTATAAGAAATCTTGATAAACAAGGTGGTGGATTGGCGAGGGAATTCCAGCAAATGTTCTCTCTCGAAAACGAAACTTCGCTATGTGTAATCAAGCGATCTTTTTCACAAAGACGATTTTGATAAAGCATTCATTGCATTTGACAATTCCTCTTTGATATTTCAATTTAGTGAATGCAAATAGACTCAAAACGATTCCCCTTATTAAACATCTGTTTCCGCCTCACAATTTCGTGGAGAACAGTGGTCTAGGGGTAAAGCGTCAGTTGCTGGACGTGGGTTCGAATCCCGTGAGTGGCGGAATCTGCCTTTCGACCTTTCATTAATCCACATGTGGCGCGATAACTGGCTGAGAGTGATTAATCTAAGTTGTAAGAAGTTGTTTCATAATCGATGTAAACAAATAAGTTTAAACTAAAACAATTTCAGCGACATCACAAGTGAGTTCCTCGAATGGCTGGTTGAGAACATCAAAGGTTCCGGGTTCGGGTCTACATGGAAGACTCTGGTGGCGTACCAGAAGATCACCCGGTGCAAGCAGGACATCGGTGTGGAGCGGGCGTACGGGGCCATGTTCTACACAAACGGCTACTTTCCCAGGTGGACGGACTTCGAGTTTTATAACGATCAGATTCACGATTTTAAGTACAACTACAAGACAGCTGTGTTCTACTCGGACACTGTGGTACCTTTACTCATGGAGGAGGTGAAGGTAAGGTTTCTGGTCTATTATTACAAATCACGAGCCTTGTTGACACATTTGTACACCATATGCATCCAGGATCAAAACATTCTTGTCGGTCGCCATTGGTCTTATTCTAGCTGCGAGATCTCTCAGTATGATTGGCGAAATCTGATTTTGATTCACTTGACCGTAAAAGCCAAGTCTTTAGTTTCAATAAATATTCTGATGTCCGTTAAGGCGTTTGGACAAGCTGAGTAATACGGATGATTGATTCTGCTTTGCGGTTATACTTCCAGGAAAGAATATACTTCCAGGACGTATGTTTTGTTTTTCTTAAAATATGTATTGCTCTGTTATGCTCTAAACCCTTTTATATTTTGTCATCCAGGTCTGTTTAGCCCTTTAGCCTTGTTTTCCTGTTTTATTCTCCGATTTGCACAGTTCTGATTTTCGTTGTTCTGCGTTTCTTTGAATTGTTCTTCCCTGCTTTTGCTTCGTTATATTTTGTTCTGGTCAAATCTTATTTGTTAAACTGTTCTAACTCCATACGCACTGCTTTGCTCTACTCTGTCAGTATTACTTCGGTGATTCACAACTACCTTCATCATATGCTCCATGCTTCTCCTTTCTTTCTGACATCAATGTACATTTTTACTATACTCCGCCATGTTCTTTTCCCATTTTCCCGCCAAATAAACAACCACTTCCGGTTCCTGTTTTCCCTAGGAGATCAAGTCGACGGGTAAGAACATCACGGTTATCGTGAACGCCTACCGTTACGAGATACAGTACCACGATCTCAAGATATCCTACAAGTCCGAGGAGAAGACAAAGTGGTTTTTCGACAACATGACGGAGTACCTGGACTCTCTGCTCATCATACAGGAGAAGGTCGCTAACCGCATCACAGAGGAGGTCGAGGAGGTTCTCAATCAGGTGAGGTTACTTATAACCACTTGCAGTCAAACATGTGTTAACCCTTTCCCAAACACCAAATATTCGACTGTCCCGAATTAAAAGAGTTTGCAGACGGCATTTCAAAATGTGATGAAATTCTAAAATAATCTACTGATAGGACAAACAACATTGTGGGAAAAGGAAAAATTGCTCGTCACGAGCAATTTCTCCTTTTCCCACAATGTTTTCTAAAGTCGTTTGCAACAAAGTGGTCAAATGTCGTTATTGTTTGGGAAAGGGTTAAACAACCATCCTTTGAAGCAGCCATCTTGCCTTAAACAACCACTTCAGAAAGTCACATTGTTGAATTTATAGTGTACATCAATTTGTGTTTAACGTTCAACCTGTCTTAAACAGCCAATTTTACTCAGCTCCATAACCTGGCCTCTTAACACAAGTTTGACTGTATTCCGTGTTATCGTTCGTAACTGTGGTGGCGTAGGGAAGTGTTATGCACCGATCTGTTATGCAGAGTTGTTGTTCTTAACCAATAAACATGGGAACGTTGGGATCCGATCGCAAACATATAGATTTCTTTCGTAACTAAGTAAATTTCGTAAATAAGTGTATGTGATGTAGATGGACTTTGGTATCGGGGTATATGTAGCATTACAACTGAAAAACACCTAGTCTAAATAAAACAGAAGAGAAGACATGGATTGGATCAAGTAGTTACTGCAACGTTCTGAAAGGAATTAGTGTAAGAGAAATGCTATTTGATGCTTACATAGAGTCTCTCCCCATAGGCACGTAAATTGCCCTCTAGATTGATCCATTCAGTTGACAGACTCTTCTCACCGGATATCTTGCTAATTCATTCCCGAATCTGAGAATGTGTGACTTGTCAAAGAAATGGTAGAAGATATTTAAAAACAATTGTAGGGAAAACATATTTTCACAATGATGTATAGGAACCATTTTGATAAAATGATAATGAATCCTTTGTCGCAATGGTTTATTAATCAAGACAAATAAGACATAGTGTTATTTTCTATCCTACAACCGTTTATTCCATAATCTGTTAATTATCTGAAGTAAACTATCAAAGTAATGTTACAAATTGAGGAATTACTCATTATAAGTAGTTCAACAATGTGTTTACTCTTTTCTGCTTCAATTGGGTAGTCAAATGACGTCTGTGTGTTTAAGTTCTTAATCAAAGATTCCACAAAATAGTCGACATACAGACATGGTTCGATATCTGTATCGATATCATCACATATATCTTGATCGTTTGTTCGCTAAAGTTTCGCATCTGTAAGTCAATAAGTCAACCAATTAACGCATTCATTTACAGGTTCTGACCAAGGTAGTTATTTACGCATCCATGGTGGTGGTTGTCATAGCGATGTGCCCCGTGATCATGTTCTCCTCGGAGGCGCTTGCTAGCGACATCCAGCGCTACACGCAGACGCTTGTCAAGAAGACAAAGGAGCTGAACTTCGAGAAGCACAAGACGGACACGCTGTTGTATCAGATGGTTCCCAAATCGATAGCGGAAAGGCTGAAAAACAGCAACCTCGTCGAGTCCGAATTCTTCCGATCCGTGACGATTTTCTTTTCGGGAATTTCCGGTTTCAGTCGGGTGTGTACGGAATGTTCGCCGATGGATCTGGTGCAGATCCTGAACAGTCTGTACACATCTATGGACGAACTGATCGAGTTGTATGATGTGTACAAAGTAGAAACTATCAACGATTGTTACATGGTGGCTTCAGGTGAGGATATGAGTGTAAAAATAATATATGATAACTTTGTTGATTTTATTCTACTGCTGAGATTCAGGACTCTACTCTGAAGTGGCTTTCTAACATCTTTAACAAAACCAAGCTTTCGAAACTGTTGGTTAAGTGTAACACCGCATTCAAATGTTTTTTTCATCATCAACCTGAACATCAAAAATGCCTTGACTAGCCCACAAATCGGCGCGAGTACTGATTTTGTATCCAGAAACCAGAATAAGTACATAAGATACATAATTAAGGCATCGGTTAGTCTTTTAGCAAGAACTATTGCAGCAAACAAGTTTGGTATACTATGTAATGAATTGTGCAACGTTTTAGAATGCTGGCTTGGTTTGCCTCTTCTTCCTTTTATATCATACGTATATATTACAATTATAACCACATACTATATCATATCTTTAAATTATATCAAGAGCTCAGTGCAAGACTATCATAAATGCTTCACATTTGAGAAGCACTTACTATAGTCCTGCATTGATTCCTCGAGTTAGACACCGCATATATCAAAGGTCAACCCTGATGATGCTGGGTAATTTTCAAAAAATAGATTTGTTTGCCGCCTGCTTTCCAAAAACTTAAATATCTCCCTAATTTTGGGGAAAGATACTCAGAGTTGCAAACAGGTTAGATCACAGACCGGCCGTCAATTTACTAAGATATCTAACCTGTTTGCATAAGCATGAAGTCGGTTCCAGCACTGTAAGGGTTTACTTGATTTCCATTTTGTTTATTGATTAGGTTTGCCTAACCGTAATGGCGAGAAACACGTGTCTGAGATCGCTAATATGGCCATCGACATTCTCCACATGTCTCGTAACAAACATTTCCCGTCAGGCCATACAGCCATACAGCTACAGATTGGCATCAATACAGGTGGGTTAGTTTGCATTTATACGGGGTTTTACATCGCGTCAACAGTATGAACGTTATATTGCGATGCTCGACTCTTTAGGAATGATGGAGGAAGACACATCTCGCGTTAACATTGTTCCATTTATGTTGCGATGTTCGACTCTTTAGGAATGATGGAGGAAGACACATCTCGCGTTAACATTGTTCCAGTTATGTAGCGATGTTCGAATCTATATGATGGTGGAAGACCCTATACTCAACTGTCCATAAGGGCTGGTCAAGCCGGATAGATCCATCGGCACCCCGTAAGTCAGTCGGAAGATTGAGTCGAGGTCTACAATATGTCGGGCTCATTCTAAGAAAGATTGGGATCAAGACAGGTGGATTAGTTCTCATTTATATCGGGTTTAACATCCCGTCAACATTATTCCAGTTATGTTGCGATGCCCAACTCTAAATGATGGAGGAAGACCTCTAATTTAACTGGCCTTGAGGGCTGGTCCAGCCTAGTAGAACCATTGACACTCCGTAACAAGTCAGTCGGGAAACTTCCTCTCATAAAAATCCGAGTGCGGTCTTTGAGATTTGAACAAACAGGGGATAAAATCAGTTTGCTTACTGTATTAGATAAGATATATATACATTATGTGTCAAGCATGAAACATAGTTCATAAATCATGTGCAGATTTGAAAAAAAAAAGTGTGTGCAGGTTTGTATGTTGCTTATAATTTCAATTTCAAAATACATGGATAAATACAATGCAATTTTTCAATCATTCAAAAACACCGAACATCATGTCTTTTGATGCATATGAAAATTCATTAATAACTATTATGTAATTGTGTTTTAATCCATTTTGTAATATTATCATCTGTGTTAAACAGGTTCTGTGTCTGCCGGAATCGTCGGCAGCGTGATGCTCAGATACTGCTTATTTGGCGACGCTGTCAACATTGCATCGAGAATGAAGTCTTATGGACTACGTAAGTAAACCAGTTCATTCCATAGACCGTTACTGAAACACCATAAATTCGCATTTTCTTAACTTGTATCGTTTTCAGTTCGACATTTCGACGGTTTTCTCAAATATTTATAAAACTGTTCATTTCGGTTTAAATGTTTTAGCTTTTTTCCCAGTTATGATAAGGCGAGATACTATGTTTCTTGTGTGGCGCAATTGTACTTGTCTAGGAAACAATGCATCGTCTTTCCTTAGAGCACTTCTTTATGGCATCATAAGCGACAACGAAACGCAGTGAAGTATTATTAGACAAGCCTAAGAAAGAGATACATATTTTCAAAAAACCAGTTCGTTAGTTTCTCTCAAATAAATCACTTCCGAAAAAAATGGAAGATACCTTTTTAATAGTAAAATGAGTCTGCAAGCTGAGAAAAAAAGTTCATGTAGGACATTCCAATTTTCGTACAATCAAAATGAACTCTGCTACAACACGTAATGTACTCGCACAGTAGGTGTTTGGTGAAATACATATTACATCACGTTCTATTTTCAGCCAATCGTATTCACATCAGTGAGAATACCTACACGTGCCTGAGAAAGACCGGGAAATTCAAAATAAAATTCCGTGGAAATATGGATATTAAGGTAAATGCCATTCCATTGAATGTCTGAAGAACGTTATTTTTCAACAAAATCACCAGTGATGTACGGCATTTCTTCAGGTCCTCAGCCAGACTTTTCTGAGATTTTATGGGTCTCTTGAAATCGTAAACCGTGGCAGTCACAAGCTTGGGCCTATATACTGTTCCAAGCGGTATATGGTATCATAAGAGACCGAGATATTTTAATGAGGACAATTTGAACTATTATCATTTTCAAAATTATTGTATATTTTTGACAAAGGAGTGTTTCAAAAATTCTTTTTTTTTCGATCATTTTTCTTCTGTTGATCTTTTTGTTTGTGTATGATGAAAGTGATAGAGAGTTAATGTTAGTTAGTTGAAAAAAAAAAACACAGTCAATGCACGAGATTAGGGGTTGGGGTACTTAATGCACTGTGTAAACAAATCCAATTAGTTGATAAAAGACAATGTATTCTAGTAGGTCGAAACAGACATTTTATCTATCAAAACTTTTTTAAAACAAAAGACGCAGAAAAATGCTGCAAACGACCAATACCTTCCATATCTGCTTTCAAAACGCGCCTGCCATGATATGACATTAGCCACGTGTTGTATAAGTTGACGCAAAAAGGCTTACCTTACTCTATTTCAGTGCCAATTTTGATCTTTGTACATCAATCCAATCAAGAAATATTAGTCATTCATCGATAAGTTTTGTCCAACCCTCGCATATCATAAAAGGGGGCATTCTCCTACGCAGTGGTCTCCCTTTTAACTTATTTAGTATTGAACTGAAATGTAGCAAAGGGAAGTAATCATGTGCGGAGTTTGAAAGGGGGGTGCCCAAACATTCGACTGTGGTTGAAAATGTCATAATGACCGTTTCGGTTGACCTTTCCAGGGTAAAGGTCGCATGGACACATACTGGCTGTTCGACAAGGTGTATGGATCTTCTGGTGGCAGTAAGGAGGAGAATTACTCACGTGACCCAGTCTTGATGAACGCAGACGATCGGTATATGTCGGACCGTTTACACGAACAGGCAAATCGTAAGTGTGGTGTTTTGTATTGTTTTTCAGCAGGCGAAGCATAAGTGTGGTGTTTTGTGTTGTGGTAAAACAGACAAATCGTAAGAACATTGCTTTGTGTTGGAGTACATATGTCAAATCGCTTTCACGACCAGGCAAATCGTAAGTGTGGTGCTTTGTATTGTATATCAAAAGGCAAATCGTAAGTGTGGTGTTTTGTGTTGTGGTAAAACAGACAAATCGTAAGAATATTGCTTTGTGTTGCAGTACATATGTCAAATCGCTTTCACGACCAGGCAAATCGTAAGTGTGGTGCTTTGTATTGTATTTCAACAGGCAAATCGTAAGTGTGGTGTTTTGTGTTGTGGTAAAACAGACAAATCGTAAGAATATTGCTTTGTGTTGCAGTATATATGTCGGATCGCCTAGACGACCAGTCCATTCATTGGTGTACTGCTTTGTGGTGTTCTTTAATAGGTCAATCGTTAGTGTAGTGATTTGTGTTGTCGTATATGTTGGAACGCTTACATGACCAGGCCAATCGTAAGTGTGGTGCTTTGTGTTGTATTTCAAAAGGCAAAACGTAAGTGGCATTCTCAGTGTTGCTTTTCAATAAGTCAATTGTAAGTATACTGCTTTGTGTCGTAGTGTGATATCGTAAATGTGGTGTTTTTGTTGTAGTATATGTCAGACCGCTTATACGAACAGGCAAATTGTAAGTGTGGTGTTTTGTGTTGTAGTATATGTCAGACCGCCTATACGAACAGACAAATCGTAAGTGTGGTGTTGTTGTGTTGAACAGACACATCGTACTATATGTCAGACCGCTTAAATGAACAGACAAATCGTAAGTGTGGTGCTTTGTGTTGTAGTATATGACGGGTCGCTTTCAAGTACAGGCAAATCGTAAGTGTGGTGTTTTGTGTTGTAGTATATGTCAGACCGCTTAAATGAACAGACAAATCGTAAGTGGGTTGTTTTGTGTTGTAGTATATGTCGGGTCGCTTATACGAAAAGGCAAATCGTAAGTTGGGTGCTTTGTGTTGAAGTATATAAAGGATCACTTACACGAACATGCCAATCGTAAGTGTGGTGTTTTGTGTTGTGGTATATGTCAGACCGCTTAAATGAAGAGACAAATCGTAAGTGGGTTGTTTTGTGTTGTAGTATATGTCGGGTCGCTTATACGAAAAGGCAAATCGTAAGTTGGGTGCTTTGTGTTGAAGTATATAAAGGATCACTTACACGAACATGCCAATCGTAAGTGTGGTGTTTTGTGTTGTGGTATATGTCAGACCGCTTAAATGAAGAGACAAATCGTAAGTGGGTTGTTTTGTGTTGTAGTATATGTCGGGTCGCTTATACGAAAAGGCAAATCGTAAGTTGGGTGCTTTGTGTTGAAGTATATAAAGGATCACTTACACGAACAGGCAAATCGTAAGTGCATTGCTTTGTGTTGTAGTATATGTCGGATCGCTTATACGAACAGGCAAATCGTAAGTGTACTGCTTTGTGTTGTAGTATATGTCGGATCGCTTATACGAACAGCCAAATCGTAAGTGTTGTGATTTTTGTTGAAGTATATGTCGGATTGCTAATACGAACAGGCCAATCGTAAGTGTTGTGCTTTGTGTTGTCGTATATGTCGGATCGCCAATACGAACAGGCAAATCGTGAGTGTGGTGTTTTGTGTTGTAGTATATGTGTATATCGGACCGCTTGTACGAAAACGTAAATCGTAAGTGCACTGCTTTGTATTGTGGTAAAGCAGGCCAATCGTAAGTGTGGTGATTTGTGTTGTAGTACAGTCAAACTTGTGTTAAGAGGCCAGCCTATGGGACAGAGTAAATTGGCTGATTAAGACAGGTTAGCTGCTTAACACAAACTGATGTACACTATAAATCTAACAATGGGTCTTTCTGTAGTTGTTGCATAAGGCAGGTTGGCTGCTTAAAAGGGTGGTTGCTTAACCCAAGTTAGACTGTATATGTCGGGCTGTTTATAGGAACAAACTACATTCGAAGGCTCTGATTATGATGAGCATGGCGATTATTCTACCGCCTAGAATACAAATAACGACAAAAATGATAGTGAAACTGAGGACACTCATTCTAGCAGTGACGATTATATTTAGTTTGCTAGATTTAATAATCACGATGACGATAGTGATTAAGATATTGAGGATATTCGTAATTTTCGGTGTAAGATCGAATTATATTTCATCGAGTGACCTTGAGAGCTATATTTTCACAAGTGGTTGAGGGGTAATGATGATAGTGACGGTAATTGCGGTACCATTGTTCATGATAATGATATGTCAGTATGTACCTTTTTCTCCCATTGAAAGCCTCTGAGATTAAGTCCTCTATTTTCCAGAGAGCGAAGACTCCTGTACCAGCTTAAGGGCGTGTCCAGCCAACGCGGATATCGAGGAGGGGGACGGGAATGTCGGGAAGAGAATGGAGGACAGAATGAAGAAGAAACGAGAGAACGAATACGAAAATGAAAATGACAGCGGGACGGAACAGCAGCAGTGAAATAGACAGCTGTCACTGTGAAACGGACAGCGAATTTATGTAAATTAGTAGGGATGTTTTGGTTTGGCGAGATTTTCATTTTAAAACAGGCAAGTTCTTCTCGTTTTTTGGGAAGGCTTCCTTATATATCTTACATTGAACCCCTTTAATTTATACATACATCAAATCCGACATGAAAAGTCTACATATTTGAGTTTTTTATCTATTTCCAAATTGTTCTTGGATCTCTTAATGTATGTGGCTAACTGTCTTTGAACGTGGTGTAAAGAAGGAAAACATGGCCCATATCATATGGTGTCATTTATAGGAGATCTTCTAGTATTGAACTAAATCCACACTAAATTATGATTCGATACGAAACTGATCCATTGTTATATTTTCAGAAGTAGTTTAACCCCTTCATCAATAAAAACATTTAATGTGTTTTAGGTCTCCGAATATAAATCATGTTCAACGTTGTTTTTTTAATTACGGCGAAAGAAACACACAGAAATCAAATGTAGGTGGTTCACAAAAGAAAACATTGGTAATAATTCTCGTAATTCTTATTTTAAATTACAATTCGTAAGTGTTCATCAATCTTTGTCAATAAGAATCCACAAGGTCGTATATAGATACAAGCCATCCATGGTTAAAATTTCGAAGAAAGCCTTTTCAAGCCAAATAGCAATGATTACTTTTCTATGATAATGCATTGGCGTGTGGGTTTGATTTCACTCAACTTCTTTCTTTTTTGAAATGTAGAAATTGGAACCTTTGAGTAATAAAGGGAAACAATTGTTGATTTTTAATCTGTGTTAATCATAGTTGTATATATGGTCATATGAGCTTTATATAATTTCATGTTGTTATCAGTGTGTGTTGAATTCATATGGAGTATTTGCTACACTTTTTTCATAGGATGTCTTTAGGTCGTAAATTGTTAAAACAAATTGAACAAAAAAACATTGTTTTTATCCATTTTTTTAGTGGAAAATATCCTTTTTGGATTACTGTGAATCGTTTTTGAGAGCACAAGGCAGTATAAATATAGGTAAATGCGAACTTCAATAAGCGCAGTATAATCATTTTCTACATAACAGTCACGAGACATCACTCTGTTTGCAATGAATGCATGCGAGTGTGTGCTTGTTTGGCTACCCACGGACGGATATTTCTGTTGATAGGGAGCTAAGATGCTTCCGTGTGTTGTTTGAATTTCGGTCAGGCGTATCGCTCAGAAAACACTGTTGTAAAGGTTATATCGGTCGAACCTCATTCGTGAAAATGGAATAAGTATGGCCAGTTTGGTGTAATTGACACCAAATATTCAAATCGTTAAGGTAGAATACCCATAAACCGCCATTTTGAAGCTCTTTGTTTTGTCGGATTTCTTCGGTCGTTCTCGTTATACATCGTTCTGGTGCGGAACTTTTCGCCTAACACCGAATAGTTCCCGCCACGACCGATTTTTACCGGGAACGACCGAAGTAAACCGACGAAAGAATAAGTTTCAAAATGGCGGTTTATGGGTATTTTGTCGTAACATATGTATCCACATCGTTAATAAAAGTTTGCTACACCTTTTCGTATTCTTTCTGCTTATCATTTAAAGTTTTTTCATAAAATAACTTTTAAACGGTAACAGGTTAATTAGAAACGGAAGCAATTCCTCTAGAATCAAAATGCGCTGACCCGCGCTCGACTGCAAGATAGGACTGACCATACATAAAATAGTCGGTATGAGCAAAGACCTAATAAACATTGTTTATTAGGTCTTTGGTTTGAGCTATATATGTTTGATTAGGTATCAGTTCAGTGTTTATATGAAATGTGTACAGTTTTAGTGAAATAAAACTATTCATACATAAATACATTGTTTTGTTATATAGTACCCTCAAGAATGCCTATGAACCATTCGAGTTAATAAGGGTTGTACATCGCGTCAACTGTATTTCAGTTGTGTCGCGATGTCCGATTCTTATTGATGCAGGTCCAATTCTCAATTGCCCATTAAGGCTTGTCAAGCCATGTAGAACCATCGGCATTTCACATGTCAGTCAGGAGATTACTTCTCATGAATACCCGTCACCGGGATTTGAACCCTAGCGGAGAAGGGCTATGTGATTCGAACTTCTTAGTACCGTCTTACTTCAAGCATGCTATATAAATATACGTGTAAACTATAAACATGTTTTTGATGGGGTTTTTCTCTCATTGCCTTAATTATTTTACAAAGATGTGATGGAAGCTTGAAGCGTATTAAAATTCACTCTCGATGACTGCTTCCTGGTTACTTAACCAGTAATCGTGTCAATTTGAGGACTAGTCTTGCCTAACAGGTTATTGAACCCTGGACTCTTGTCACAAGAGGCCGACGCTCTACTTCTGTACCAATGTCGCCCACAAAAGAAAGAACCCCCTCCAAGACACAACATATCCGATCAATGAAAAAACGTCGTACACTGATCGCCAATAACAAAACAAATATGGGTTAAACTTTAATGTTTATTTGATAACAAATACTCGTAACAACAGACAAGATAACAATACATATTATATCATACATGTATATAACAAATCATATTCATCTTTATTGCACAATAAATATATATCTAAGGCTTAACCGTTTTGCTCATATAGATGATGGAAAGAAACAAATGTCAAGCCATGTTACAAGATTACTAACTAATCTATCAAATATTTCAAAATAAAGGAAAACAAGAAGTATAATCTGCTTACTATGAAAAAGGAAACCTCATCAAGTTAAATTATCAGAAAATTAATTAGTAATATGATACTAAATAAATACTCATTCAGGAATTAGAGTGGTCAATATATGCCGGATAGTGTGATCAGCCCTTGAACCATATTCACCATGGAGCACAGCTAAATAGATACTGGAAGGACCAAGAGCTCGTATACAGACACAAAGCAATTTTTCAAATCAGAAGAAACAAATCAGTAAATATTCAACCATAGAAGAGCTGCGGTGCGTTTTTTCTTTTTACTATATATGCTATGCTTGCAGACCTATATCACATTAAGTAAGAATTCTAACAAACGATGTCATCAAAACATTCCATCATTTTCTCTTAATCAAAGCAGCATCCAGTGCATCTCTAAAAAAAAGTAATCTTGACAGAATTGGTTGACAATTGTTATGAAGAGATCGTTACAAATATGATTAATCAGAGACAGAGGGCCTTCTACCAGAAAACAGGTAATCTAAGGTAAGGTAAATCTTCTAGGAAAGGTTTATTCCATTCTTTGTTCATACATCTACTTCATCATACATTACTTTACCACATCTGCTGTAGTCGACTAGACTTTAGAAATCATTTTGATAAAAGAACAAATTGCTCATTATCAACAAAGTATCCTATTGTCACAATTGTTAGTTTCTTCCCAATGTCTTAACAATGTACAGAATTCGTGCTATTTTTGTTATCTTTTTGCTGTTTCAATTTGGACCAATCACTAATTTCTATTGGGGAATGTGTTTCTCTTTGTATTTAGCTTAATTTTTTTGTCAACAGTCCTTTTGGGATTCACCACTACTTGGCTTGGGACAACAAAAATATAGTGCAGGTTTACATGCATAAAAATGATTAAATTATCAAATAGTAGGAAGATCAAGAAAGTCTACAGCACAGCAAGGTGGATAGAAGGAAATATATATTTGATCAAATTCTAATATGATTTGCACCAACAGCAGCCAAAGACTTTCTGATAAAAGAGTTTGGTGCATGATAAGTTTAATTTTCTTTCAATCTAAAATTCCTCATAATTATACGATTTTTACTTCTACTCAATCTTAAAAGAAGTTCTACTCTGTTTCTAGACATTTAACCCGTAAGCCCTAAATCCAAGAAACTCATTCATCTTTCACTAAAGACTAATGAAATAATTTTGAGAGAGTTCATCATTTGATTTCAGTTAAATTGTACTGTTTGGGGATAAAATGTGTTGGTTAATTAGGTTTTAACACTGCTTTCAACAATATTTCAGTCATATTGTAGCTCATAAACAATATCCATCCCCATGGTCTTTGATTACAAGACCTTCACAATGTTCTTTCCAAATCACTGAATACCTTCCAATATGAACATAAATGATCAGTGATGAGATGAAAAATTCAGGTGGCAGTGACTTCTTAAAATTTGGACAGGATATTGGCAGCCAAGCTGTGTTTCAAACCCTGGACCCCAGTACTTCATGCTGGACATGCTACTATTAAGCTAATGAGACATTGCCTATTTGGGAAAGACACAAGATACATATCAGGGGTTTAGTGCAATACTATAGTAAGTGCTTCATGTTTATGAAGCACTTACTATAGTCTTGCACTGAACCCTCAATATGGAAGTTCTTAGGCTAAACGGCCTAACCATGACAAGTTCTTTTTTCGAAAGGGACTTCCACTGCTTAGTTGGTGAGTTATAATAATGAAATTACAAATGTTTGAATTTAATTACAGGTGGTCTCCTAGCTGACAAATAGAATACCATTGGATCTATCCATCATGGTGGCTCCTTTTGACTAGTAATGCTAGGGTCTTCCTCAACACATGATTAGCCGGCATCACAGTTTAGTTGAAAAACTGTTGATGTGATGATAACTCCCAATAAAAAAAACCAAAGAAATGTTTCAAATTTGATCCACAGTTGCATGATCTTCAATAGTTTCAATTTCCACATAGGTCTTGATGGGGCAATTGGAATACTTCAATAGCTGAAGTGTCTGCAGTACTAAGGCTTATCAGCAAGTTGGTGTTCAAATCTGTCCAACAGTCTCTTGATCTCCTTACTGATTTAGAGTTAAGGTCCATGAACCATGAAGTTCTACAAGATAAATAAGTTTACTATGTATAACAATCAGTAACATAGGGAATAAAATTCGGCAGCCGTTATTTCATTCCTAAATCATAAACATTACTCAAATCTATTAACAAAGAAAATTAAGTTGCAAAGTTTCCCAGTTTATCCCTGTAACCAAATCCTTCACATTCCAAAAGTTAATCTGTACCAAAACTAAAATCTTTCTTTATGGTGTTTAACGCTGTATCAAATATTTGTAAGTTATGTAACTGCTTTCCTGGATCAACCGCTTCTAGGCTAGGGCTCTGAAGTGACTTATCAAGGGACACTCTCCCAAAACCAGAGGTGTTGGTGGGCTCAAACCATAGACCCTCGAGCTCTAAGTCCGCCACCTTAACCACTGGGCGACACAGGATCCTTGGTATTTATTAGATTCATCTCATCAAAAGGATTCATACAAGTATGAACCACTAAGATTAAGATCACCAGTAAAAAGGTTAGCCAGATATTAAGATCAAAGATAGAGAAGTTGGCAAGGGGGATACACATCTAATCTTAAGCACTCCTACCTAAATTATATGTTTTCATACAATGAAACAAAGGATACATTTGGTCTGCAAGTTTGTAGATTGGTTGCATTGTCTGTGATAGCTCTTCACACTTGGCCATCAGTGCATACATCGACTGGAAAGATAAAGAAGACATTCATTAAAGTTCATTACCACCTGCAGACTTGAAACAGACGACTTTAAAAAACTTTGTAAACATGTTGAAAACCTTTCAGTTCTGCTGTTGTGATATGTGAATAGATTGAAAAATCATTGTGGCAAAAGGAGAAATTGCTTGTGACAAGCAATTTCTCCTTTTGCCCCAATGATTTTTGAAAGTCGTCTGCTGCAAGTTGTAAAAATGTGGCGTCCAGTGGTAATCTATTAAGGGCCTTTGACCAAACAGTTCCATGATTTAACTTATATCATTGGTTCAATGCAATACTATATACATATAACAAGTCCTTGAGATTTGTTAGGGAGATACTATAGTCTGCCATTAAACCCTTATCACCAACAGATTATTTTTCTTTTCTTTTTAAAGTTGTTGTAGGACAAGGGGAAAATGTTCATACACCAGCAATTTCTCCTATTCCTAAAGTAGTTTTACATCATTGAGATTCATCTTTGTCTTTAAACCATTCTCTTGTCTGCAAGCTCCAATTCTAGACAGGCCCACAAAACATCAATAGACACTGATTTCCTGCCCGATTTCGATGGCAAGGGGAAGAAAGAGTTATCTTACCTTTAT
Organism: Cerastoderma edule; assembly: GCA_947846245.1. Lineage (NCBI taxonomy): Eukaryota > Metazoa > Mollusca > Bivalvia > Cardiida > Cardiidae > Cerastoderma > Cerastoderma edule. The sequence goes on along the minus strand of OX401413.1, from coordinate 1,408,885 downwards.
ACTTGAGTCGACCGAATCACAAGTTACCGCGACAGACGTTCTGTAGGCCTCCTCACAGCCTACAGTGATGGCAGACATCTGAAATCAACATTATGAAAAAACTTTATTGCAACTGTTTAAAGACTGCTGCAGAGTTCTAACAAGAGAAATATTCCTTACATAAGTGTACAAGTTAGATCATCAAAGTTTGAGGTTCTATGGTGATTCCAGACATTAATTGTATTAGTATTATTTGACAGATGCAACTCTTTCTAATGGCTTTGTAGCTTATGCATGAACTTATATCCATTGAATTCTTCCCTTTTTGTCAGGGTTTTTTAAAGACATCGGGTTTAAAAGCTTTTCTTGTGCTTGACCTTTGAAGATGTGTATAAGAAACATGATTTCAAAAGCAGACATCCAAATTGAAAAATATGGATCAGTTTAATTTGAATCTTTAGAAGTCCCCTCTGAATATCAGGATGGTAATCTGATTTAATAATTATATGCAGAGATCCCTTTTTGATCCTGAATAGCACAGCAAAACATTTAGAGTCCCTTTTGGATCCTTGATCTAAACCCAAAGCATTTAATGTCAAACCCTATAGAAAAAATTACATTGTATTACCGGTAATTGTTGTGTAAGTATTTGCCTACCTTGTGTAGTAAGTACTTGCCTACCTTCTGTAAATTGTTGGGTTAGTATTTGCCTACCATGTGTAAATTGTTTGGTTTGTATTTGCCTACCTTGTGTAAATTGATGCATAAGTATTTGCCTACCTTATGTGGTAAGTATTTGCCTACCTTGTGTAGTAAGTATTTGCCTACCTTGTGTAGTGAGTATTTGCCTATCTTGTGTAAATTGTTGGGTTTGTATTCGCCTACCTTGTGTAAATTGTTGGGTTTGTATTTGCCTACCTTGTGTAAATTGATGCATACGTATTTGCCTACCTTATGTAGTAAGTATTTGCCTACCTTGTGTAGTAAGTATTTGCCTACCTTGTGTAGTAAATATTTGCCTACCTTGTGTAGTGAGTATTTGCCTACCTTGTGTAAATTGTTGCATAAGTATTTGCCTACCTTTTGTAAATTGTTGCAACTATATTTGTCTACCTTGTGTAAATTGTTGCATATGTATTTACCTACCTTGTGTAAGTTGTTGCGTAGATTACCCATCATCAAGTCCAGCCCATCGGCCACCAACCTGGCCTGTATCTCTATCTCGTGGACTGCCATAGGATCTATGGGGGGTATACAGTCTGGGCTCTGTGGATATGACACCGACATTCCCGACATTCCAGAGGTCATGGACGTAGCCATGGTAGATGAGTTAAAACTGTCGATGCTTGTTAGACTAAGCTGACTTGATCTCCTACTGCTTACATCACTCGAAGCTTGAAAGAGAAAAGCAACCTGATTCATTAAATAGTGTATACAATTTCCTACATCATAGTCTTGGTTAAACCGTTTGAAGCAGTGAAAGAGATAACAATACCCAATTTATGTTATAAGTATCTTGATTTTGAATGAATGCCCTATGTATAAACAATTTCCCTAAAGCATATTCATGAACCTGCAGCTAAACACTTAAAAACTTGTAATGAGTAATTTCTCTTTATGTCTCTATAGTTATTTCCCAACAACAAAAAATCTTTTAGTTTTCATAAATAAACAAATCTCATTTGCTGTTGCTTTCAATTTTCAAGGTCACAAAATCTAATACAATGAATGAGGGAAGAATTATTTTTAAAACTTGTGTCAAGTTCAACATTCTTGAAGTTTAGTAAACTCAATATGAAAAAGATATATCTAAGCAACTTGGGGAAGAAAAATACATCTATAGATAAAATGAACATGAAAACCTTTTGTCACAGTATTTTTGAAATCCAATACTTAAATTGCATATAATATAAATATAAATATAATATAAATATAATATACATATAATATAAATGAATATCTTTTCACTAGTATAATCCTTTTTCAATTTTGTTTTTTAATTTTACCATAGAAATCTGAATTCATAGTAAAAACCGGTACCTGTTTTTGACATAGGACTGCTTCTGCGTATTTTCTCCATCAAATCGTCTGCCACAAACTCTATCATTCCAGAGTTCAGTTTCATGACCTGCCCATGGGGCAAACTTCTCGATAGCCCCTCGTCTCCAATCTCAGCCCCCTCTTTAAGCCTTGGAATGGGAAAACCAGAACTTTTACTTCGTTTTCTATTTTCATATTTTTCAGTGTTACTAGATTGTTGTTCATGCATCTTGCCAACAGAAGCATCAGCCTCATGTCTCTGGTTCCCAGTATGATCCTGGTCTTGTACTGCATTCAAAAGAAGCAAACTTTCGGGACGAGAACCAGCCAAGTATCGTTTTGCATTTCCATCAGCGTCACCACTATTTCTATCACAGTTGGAATCAATTTGCGTCAGCGAGTCTAAACGATACTTTGGAATTCCGTTATCAAAATCAATCAGCTTTTCACTTTTCCCTTTCCGGCCATGTTCTGTATGTTTCCCAACTGTACCATTACTTGCCGTAGAGAGTCTTGCAAGGGAATCACTTAGAGCAAACAGTTTTTCTGTACATGGGGTTATATCGTTTTCAGAACTCGAAGACGGTCTGGTTTCTTGACTAGGGGTTTTATCAGTCTCCGATTCAGACATAGACGGATGCCTTTCATGGGAAATATGTGAGGTCACTGAATCAGTTAAGTATCCACTCTCTGTATGAGACACATACAAACTGTTTTGCTCTAATCCACCTCCTGCTGAATTGATACTTGTGGAATCACTGTAAGTACTTGAACTTTTGGGAAACATGGATTGATCTCCATGAGAAATCGATTCCACTGCTGGACAAGGTTCTCCAGATAATAAATCTGTTCCAACACCAACACTACTTGTATTGTCAGCAACAGTTGATGAACTATCGGCTGAGCCTTTAAGCGGTGTATTTGGAGTGTTCAAGTCTATAAGATTTTGTTCCCCAGAGAACAGGTTTGTATTCAATGATTTAGGGTGTAATTTGTTCTCTGCATCATTTGTTTCTTGCAATTTGGGATCAGCCTCCCTCCCTGAAGTGTCCAAATCAGAAGCCATTTGGATTCAAGCCTGTCACAGAATCTTGGTAACAGTGTTTGACTTAGTTATTCACTCATCTGAAAAATAAGACCGTATGTACAGATATTATGTTAAAGATGAATCACATACTGTTCAATTCAACTTTTATCATACAAAAAACCCTTATCTGTGTGTGAAAAACAGTAGGAGGGTATGTGTATAGTAAAAGAGAGACAGAGCGAGAGAGAGACAGCGAGGGGGGCGAGAATGCGAGTGAGACATACACAAGAGACAGCAAGGGGGAGGCAAAGAGAGAATGTGAGTGAGACATACACAAGAGAGAGCGAGGGGGCGAAAAGAGAATGTGAGACATACACAAGAACCAGCGAGGGGGGGGGGAGAATGTGAGTGAGATATACACAAGAGACAGTGGGGGGCAGAGAATGTGAGTGAGACATACACAAGGGACAGTGATGGGGGTGAAGAGAGAATGTGAGTGAGACATACACAAGAGACAGGGGGGGATGTAAGTGAGACATACACAAGAGATAGCATTGGGGGTGAAGAGAGAGAATGTGAGTGAGACATACACAAGGGACAGTGATGGGGTGAAGAGAGAATGTGAGTGAGACATACACAAGAGACAGGGGGGATGTAAGTGAGACATACACAAGATAGCATTGGGGGTGAAGAGAGAGAATGTGAGTGAGACATACACAAGGGACAGCGAGGGGGGAGAGAGAATGTGAGTGAGACATACACAAGAGACAATGAGGGGGGAGAGAATGTGAGTGAGACATACACAAGAGACAAATACTGATGTAGGACAAATACAAAATACATCATTTTTATTTGGTATAAAAATTTGGATTGGTAGGAAGAGAATTATCACATACCAAGACGAAGAAAGACTGACAGACACAGATATCAAAGCATGAATTGATTGAAACTGAGGTCAGAGGAAGAGAAATTGGGCTGTATGGGTACGAACTTGGTTGGGGATGCGAGTTGAGTTGATTATTTGGGTCCAAAGCTCAATCTTACAGATAAAAAACAAACACTTAGTTGTTCTTGTAGTATGATAAGATTTTCCCATTTGATTCGAATCTTTTTACTTACCCGATAGTACTTTCTATAAGGAAATACAATGAAAATATTTATTTCTTATTTATTTTGAGGAAATTGACAGATGTTACGTTTTAGTAACACATATCGTGAAATTCGGTCAATTTCGTTTTTACGGAAAGTGCGTAATTTCTTTTACGTACATAATTGAATAGATAAATCACCGGACAACACAGGTTTTTGCGTAAACTCTTACAATGGAAGTCTGTTTGATGATGCTGATTGTCGTTATTCACGCAAATTAAGAATTTATCAGATTGGTGTTTAAAATGAAAAATAAAATTTAAAAGAAAAATAAAAAAAAACAATGAACCCCCACCTCTTTCATCAATCTGAAGTCAAAGTGCTAATCCAATGAAAACAAAGAATTTCTGAGGACACGCCACTACCGAGCGAAAATCAAGCGACAGATTAGATGCGTATACGGAAATACCCGAGTATTTACGATTGAAGCTACCCGTAAGTGTATTTACATTAACCTGACATGTATTCGCGCTCAGTACAAAACCCTACACTGTCATCATTATTTGCGTTTAATGAAGTCAACGACATGATGTATTCGCTTCTCACCAACGATTTATCCTATTCAAGTGGTGGCTGAAGGGTACTGCGTGGCCCTGTGGTTAAGGTGTCGGACATAGAACTCGTGGGGCTCAAGTTCGAGTCCCAGAAACACATCTGGTTTCGTGGGAGTGTCCTTTGGCAAGACACTTCAGAGCGCTAGTCTAGTACTGGTGGTTTCAGAATAGCCGTTTTATAGCTGAGTAATTGTTGACACGGCTTTAAACATCATACAAACAACATTCTAGTGGGTATTCATAGAGCGTCAGCTTATGGGTTCGAGGATCGTTGGTTCGAATGCGAGTTCCAATGCTCTGGATAGTTGTAGGATTTCCCTATCTTACGTCTTTGATTCTCATCAAAACGTTGTTAGAATCGTCTTATTAAGGGAACAAAAAATAAACCGTTTTGTTTTTTATGCCCGGATTTTCATGAATGGCTATCAAAACCCATTGGTAATGTTAGCAGGCCAGACTGACTTGCCAGCTTACAGGAATTTGCCGAAGAGCAGGGGCATAGCTCGTGACAAATGTTAGTGTAGGTCAAAATTTCGGGGTGGGTGAGGGTGGGATCTGAGGTCCTTCCCTTAGATTTTTTTTTCATCACAGAAAATCGGAAATGCCATTTGGCATATCTCAAGAGGCCCCCCCCCAAAAAAGAAAAGAAAAGAAAACCACGTCTATGAAGTCAAAGACTCTTTTTTATATATATATATATATTTTAGACAATCGGAGAAATTGTGAAGCCCGTGGCATATAGGAAGCTACGCCCCTGAAGAGTTCCAATGTCATGGATGGAGGTTGAGATATCTACTCCCTGCAAGGAATAGTTGCGACGGGTAAAGAACCACCAATATTTCTTCAGTTCCTTTATAAAAATGACCTTTTTGAAGGCCACCTTGGAAAGAAATGTTTGGTTGGGTATGGCATTATCATTGGAGAGTCAGTTCTATGATATAACACGGGCACTTGAATCGGGACAACAATCACGTGCCGATTTCAGCAAAAAGGCGGGAGGTCAACGCATGCACAGATATCTTACGTAGACTGGGAACCGGTCTCTCATCTATCGTATATATCTATCTTGTGGAAAGTAGTTGAGCCAGTAGACAGCGGGGGACCAGTTAATATCTCGCTTTGTCAATCTCATTTGTAAATGTGACCATTCATAGAGCGATGGGATTGGGTGTATGAATGTGGATGTGGGCGGCGGGGCTAGCAAGGCAACCATAGATCTTTAATGCAACATTTTAAGAATATTTTCTTATATTTTATTACAACAACAACAACACAACGTTATACGTATCTACATGTGGTCGTGATTGCAAAACAAACATAAACAGGGGCATAAATAAGTACAGTGAAGCCTCGTTTATCCGGACCCCGATTATCCGGATGTCTCGCTATCCATACGAAATTGTAAGGGAACGGAATTATTCGACCAATTTGTTGCAGACGACTTTTGAAAACATTGTGGGTAAAGGCGAAATTGCTCGTAGCGAGCAATTTCTCCTTGACCCACAATGTTTTCTGCCATAACAAAAGATGAATTTAGAATATCATCACGTTTTGAACTGTAGTCTGCAAACTCTTTCAATTTGGGATGGTCGACAATTTGGCGTTTGCTAAAGGGTTATAAGTATACATATGCATACATACTGTTTATGTCTTAATGTGTAGGTGTAGAACATGCTGTGCTTCATTAGTCCGGATTATTCGTTAATCCAGAATTTTTTTTTGGCAACGAACGTGTTCGGATTAACGAGACATCACTGTACAATGCTTACACGGCTAATACACGTATCAAGTTATTAACCGATAAATTTCACAAACAAGGTTTTCGCCAAGTCCATTGAACCTTTGCATATAAACATGAAGACTGGCCCTCATGGAAATCTTGAACTCGCCAGCCGTGATGTGCTCTCATACGCAGTGAGAGTTTAAGTCAACCACTAGATTACGGAGCCATGCCTTTAACTTTGTGAAGGGAATTGTTCTTGTAACATTCTCGGAACATTAATGTAAAATAGGAATATATTGTTATAGAAAACATGCGGATATATGAATGTACAACACAACCGACCAATGGTAGAGACTGTTTTCCTCTGATCGGATGTGATTATATCACTTCTAGGTCTTTATTTGTTCGGTTCGTTAATTTAAAAGGTAGAACTGGTGCGAATCACAGGCTTGGACCCTTATCCTATACCAAACGATGAACGGTATGAAGACCTATCCATATATTGGAGTTGCTTTTCCATCGTATCCCCCAAGGGTCACTACAAGGGCCGAGTCTTCTCGAAGGTTGGAGTCGTGTAACTTTCTCGGAACGTTTATGTTAATGAAGAACATACTGCATCGTTATAGAAACATGCGGGTATATAAAAAGACACCAAAACCGATCAGCGCATGAAAGTTTTTAAACGTATCTTCCAAGGGTCACTACACGGGATGTTTCTTCTCGAAGGTTGGAGTCGTGTAACTTTCTCGGAACGTTAATGCAAGTGAGGGAACCTAACGCATGGTTGTAGAGAACATGTGGGTATATAAATAGACACCACAACCATTAAGTGGACGAGATTGTCTTTGACTGATCGGACATAATTGTGTCTTTTAGGGGATAATTTGCTCGGCTCGTTACACTCTATAGTTCTGCACAGGTTCCGCGGCATGCTATTGAAGAGGTTTAGTAGACATTCACACGAATGTTAATTCATCCTTGGTTTTAATGGTCTTTGAAGTATCATTGCGAGCTTTGGTTGGCAGGGTGTCGTAGATACCTCTGTTCTTTAAGGTGTCATTTGTGGATCTTGGCGTCGTGGCGTCATTGGTTGCTAAAGTCGGTGAGATGCTCTCAGTCGATCTAGTCTTAGGGAGAGTGTCATAGGTTCTCATTGGAAGAGTGTCATAGGGACTCATAGGAAGAGTGTCACATGGTTTAATTGGGAGAGTGTCACATGGTTTAATTGGGAGAGTGTCATAGGGACTTGCGGTCGCTGGAGGGTCATGAGTCGCTTTTTTATCCGGGGTGCCAAACAGTTTCCCGAGCTTTGAAGTGCTGCTGGAAACTTTAATCGAGTTAGCGTCATTTGTGTTTCTGTTCGTGGAAGCGTCATTTGTTGCGTGCGCCACTGGAACAGCTCTTTTAAACGGAACGTCATAAATAGTCGTGTCCGTTTGGGGATCACTTGTAGCTTTGGAAACAGGAGCAACCCCAGTAGTTTTGATTGTGAACGCATCATGGTCGGCTTTGGTCGGTGGATGGTCGTTAGTTCGTTTTGATGTCGGAATCCTACAAGGAGTTGGTGTCGGTAAAGCGTCATTCCCAGTTTTGTTCGTCAAATTGCCGTATGTTGCACTGTCATTGGTAGATCTGGCTTTGTGGATGTCATTGTTTGATTTCATTGGCGGGGTTTTATTGGTTTCTTTTGTCGCCAAAGCGTCATTCGTTGTGATATTTGACCGAGTGGCATTGGAAATGCCAATCGGTGAAGTCTCATTGATTACCCTAGCAACCGAAATTTCTCTTGTAGCTTTGGTTGTCAAACCGTCATTTGTAGTTCTGTTCGTCACATTGCCGTATGTGGCAGTGTCATTGGTCGATCTGACTTTATGGGTGTCATCGTGTAATTTCATTGGCGGAGTGTTATTGGTTGCTTTTGTCGTCAAAATTTCATTCGTTGTGATATTTGTCCGAGTGGCATTGATAATGCCAATCGGTGAACTCTCATCGGTAGGTCTGTCAACCGTACTGTCACTTGTAGCTTTGGTTGCCAAACCATCATTGTTGGATTTGGTCGTAGCAGCGTCATTTGTAATTTGGGTCGTAGTTGTCAAACTGTCATTTCCGGTTCTAGTCATTGCAGTGTTATTTGCAATTTTGCTCGTCAAATCAGTATTGCTGCTTCTGACCATTGCAGTCTCATTTGTAGCTTTGGTCGCCAAAACGTTATTGTTGGCTGTGACCATCTGAGTTTCGTGTGTAGCTTTGATGAGTGAAATGTCATCCTTTGTTCTGATCTGTGTAATGTCATCTGTAGTTAAGGCCATTGGAGTGTCATCTGTGATGGTTTTTGGCCATGTGCGACTGGTACACATAGCTTTAGTTTTCGGATTGTCTTTGGTAGTTCTGTTCGTCCAAGAGTCACCCATAAAACTGCTCACGGGAGTCTCGTTTGTCGAAATGTCATGGTCAGCTCTCTTCGTCGAAATAGCATCTGTAGTTGTCCTGACCGTCTGCATTTCTCTAGGCAACGATCTGGTTTTAACAGGTAAAGGTGGAGGAGGAGCATCGTTGCTGAATCCTCTAAGAAGAGCCGGTCTCTTGGTCCTGTTCACATTTGTCCCGTCTTTAGAGCTTTTCTGTAATAAGAAAATAATGAATATGAACACAGGGGCCTGAATCAATGCATACCTTATGTATCTACTATATAGAGAGCATCGGTTATGTTCGCATTGGTCTTGTTTTCAGAGCTTTCCTGTAATAAGAAACGTAATGCATATAAACACAGGTGCTTGAATCAATGTATATGTATAAACTATAATATAAAGAAAGTATCTTATATAGTTTATATAGAGTGATCTGGCAGGTATGAAATGATTCAGACCCCTGTGCATAAGAACAATGATTTGATAATATTTTCTTTAAAATCGAAAAGGTGATTAACTGAATAACAACGAAAAGGTTCGGGTTCAGAAGGTAACCAATTTACTCCTTTGTCTATAATACTCACAGTTTAAAGCACCTACCAGCATAGGTTTTAATAAACCACTGTGGCAAAAGGAGAAAGTGTTCCAAATTAGCACTTTCTGCTTTGGTCGAAGTGGTTTGAGTCAATTTCATACACGAGATGATACATTCCATCATTTATCATTGTCGTATGTTATTGCTTACGATATTGTGTTACAATTGTATCGTTTCCCTACGCAATGATCTCCCCTATTTCACTAAATAAGGATATTACTAGACTGCAGAGTAGCGAAGGGAAATAATCCTGCGCATAGCTTGCAATCAAATATTGGTTATGGTGCTAGGATAGGGTGTTTTCCATCACCTGGACTCATGATTGTACATCGGCACCATGGGAGTGTAAATTTGATCCAGTCTGGAAGCTCAAGACGTACATATATCAATACATGTATCAATCGCGCCACATTCCACATATAAGGCGGGCTCTCTGGTCATCAGCGCCGCCACTGTACCATTAAAGACAAATCAAAATACAACCACTTCTGCATCAGTTCTTCAACTTGTTATTTGCTCAGAACCAAGAACCTCTTTTTGTTTTATTTTCTATTTTGGAAAGGCATCGCATTGAATTAAATTTAAGAGCTAATATATGCTCACCTGTTTTCCATCTCTAGAGTAGTTACCGATCGTTTCATAATCTTTTATCCCCTCTTCCAGTAATTCCTCCGATGAATGGCGTGGTGAGAACTCGTCATCTAGAATCTCTGTCGAACTCAAATCCGTGCTCTTCGGCTCCAGTGACGAGCTCGACGAGGCTACTTTTGTCGTCATTCTGACCTGAATATTACAGAAACAGGCCGTGCGTTTCACCGTGTCGAGCACCATTTTCTCCAACTCGTCCGCTAGGTGGCTGTAGTGTCCTCTATCGCGGAGGAATCGCAACAGCGTCTCGAAGGCGTGGCCTAATGTACCCATGGCGGCAAAACTGTCCAGTATCCGTTCCCATTGTTTATCTTGCGCGCCTGTTGGCTTTTCCGTGAATATCAGCTGGTTGTACAGTTCGTCCGGGATGCATCCCTCGGCCCACAACTTATCCGCGACGTACTTCACATTCACCTGCCCCTTCAGTTTACAAAGGGAGCACCGCCTTTCTCTGAAACCATTGTTGATGTTATTGTCAACTGATTCATTAATCTTCTGTACGAGGGACTTGTTGTCTCTTTCCAAGAAATCCAGGAATTGTGTCAGTACTTTCAGATCTCGCGTTTTGATTACAGCAACGAGAATTCTGATCTGGTCCTTTCGGTCTACTTTCTCGCGGATTGTTCGGCATTCGTCCTCGGTTAAACAGCCTCCAGATATTAATGCATCGGGTAGTTCGGTCTCGGTGAACAAAGTAGTTCCAACTATTTCTTCAATGTGTGTCCTAAGAGCCTTTGCATAACAGTCTCTCTCGTTGAACGATACATTGCGATAAACTCTTCCTGAAATAAAAAATGAATTTCGCCTGCGTTTCATGAAATATTCGTATTGGCGTAAAGATCCAGGCGGGGAGGTAAATATATCCCGTGATCAATGTTTACGATCATATGTTTGAACAAGATGGCCGCTGCCAGATAGTTCTGCTTTTTTCAGTACTTTTGCCGATAATAGCCACAGAATGTCCCCCCCCATGAGTTGACCATCAACTTTCCAATTCGGGTATATATTAACCCATGCTGTATAATGGCGTAACGTCCACAACACATCAGAGAAATCGCAGTCGGAGGCCGACTGTTTGGACATGCGCACCCATCGACTGCGATTTTCCTGCCGAGTTTTAACTTACGTCGTAATAACCGATGGATATCAAGAACAGAAACTAATATGAAACGATACAAATTGCTCGTTAGAAGTAGTCTTTTATTTCATCAAGATGGGGCGTAACGAAATAAAGGGCAAGGTTTGTAAGATAAATACGAGAGTGCTGTTAAAGGGAGCTAATAAATGAATGTTTTTTCTCACCCGGATTGTCCCTGCGCAGGCGGTCAGGTGTCACGTGGGGACGTGGCCCCGGAAGTGACGGTTTGGTACCCGCCTTTGGTCGAAAAACAACCGGCAGTTCCTCGGGTTGTCGACTGTATATCGGATTGGCTACGTTACTGAGGCGGGCAGCCGATGTACGAGATCGAAACTCGCTTCTAACTTCCGGTGAGTCGCCATCTTCGAAATTAACGTACTCTCTGCTCTTGTCTTCCGCTGAAAACGATTGGTTTCCGGTCTGCCTTTCTGCTGTGTCATGGCGTTTTGAAGTTTGCACCAAGAGCTGTTGGACAGTGTCTCGCACAGGATCTAATTGCATTTTAAGTTCACGCCTAACTGTTTCTGTAACACAGCATGTGATCGTTTCAAGCATTCGTTGATCTAGTCCCTGTAGAACATAAAACAATGTTTTTTAAATATACTTTCTCACATATTGGGTTTTAAACTTTTTTTAAGATGAAGTGTCTTCAAGCCTTAAAATGAAACATGAGATTTCTAAAGAACCATAAGGCTAGATTATTGAAAGCTTTTTAATCCTGTTAATAATCATACAGAAAAGATATGGAACATGTATCCGACAAATCCGGAAAAGTGGCTTGGTGAATGCCTCTGAAGTGACAAAATGCTTTCATAACTACATTTCAATTTATTCTTTAACGACTGCAAATACAAGTTCTGATTTTCTCCGCCGGAGGTGGAACACCTTAACTTGATACCCTACCGTAGCTCCGGTGCTCTGGCCACTAGTACTCGGTCCGGGACAAGGTGGTGGGAGTTTATTCTGCTGCGGCATCGGCGTCTCGTAGGCTGTAGGCTGATCCACATATAGATTACCCTTGGCGCCTCTTTCGCTGGATTGGTTCCCGTAGAAAATACCCTTGGCGCCATTGTCGCTGGGCTGGTTCCCGAAGACAATACCCTTGGCTCCATTATCGCTGAGCTGGTTCCCGTAGACAATACCCTTGGCACCATTATCGATTGGCTGGTTCCCGTGTTCTGCAGGGCCAACGTGGTGTACAAAGTTGAGCGGCTGGGAAATCGGCGGTTTGTTCTTTTTGAATGTCCTCCCCATCATGGAAAACGACTGTTGTACCCTAGTATGAGAAAAATCGGTCCGTTTGTAATAATGTAACTCAAAAGCACTCTCACCAACGCCTCTATTCAGTTTTTGCAGAGAGATTGATAACTAAATGTATCTATGTAAATGGTTTTTTGAGCTACTTTTTCGTTGTATGTGATGCGTATATGTAGAATTGGATTGCCATATTCATTGTTTGCGATTGTATATGGATTGTCTACAAGATTGTTTACTAAGTGTTTTAATGAAACAATGTTATTTGAGCTTATATTTGGTTGATTGTTATTTGGTTCATCCTTTGTTCCATTTGAAATTTATCAATAATCTAGTTGTCTAATCAATTAGTTAACTCTACCTTGTAAATCGAGACCCTTTCAAATTGTCTATATTCTTCGTCTATTTATCGATGTCATTTGTTTATCTATCGCTCGAAAGATATGTCATGTAATTGGTGGCCCAAAGGACTGATTGATTAATCTAATTCAGAAATTTGTATTTATTTATTTCAGAATTATATACAGTTATTTGAGAAGCAGTTATTGTATTCAGATAGCAGTAATTGTGTCCGGATAGCAGTAATTGTGTCCGGATAGCAGATATTGTGTCCGGATAGCAGTTATTGTGTCCGGATAGCAATTATCGTATCCGGATAGCAATGATGTTTTCAAATATTTGGATATCTGTATCTATCAAATTCAAAATCTGTCTACCGACTGACCATTTAAAAGTTGTTTTCTTGATCGATTGTCCGAAGTAGTTTATAGTTGACGAGCCTAGATAAAAATATGAAGAGCCAAGATTCAAAACAAACCATAGGGAATCCGGATAGAATCATCGGACTGCCCTGAATTAAGAAAGCATTGGGACAGAACGAAAAAGTACACTCGCAACTTCTTAATATTTTACAATGTTTTCTACCTAATGTCTACCTCATTCCAGAGTATAGTTAGGTATTTCTTTACGATTCATGCCTGTGAGAGCTGAGTGCTTTACCCTCTACAAATCTGGCAGGGCCCTTTCCCTTAAACAGTTACCAAACAATAACGATATTTAATTACATTGTTGCAGGCGACTCTTGAAAACATTATGGGAAACGGAGAAATTGCTTGTAATGAGCAATGTTTCCTTTCTGCCCCATCAGAAGATAGTTTTACAATGTCATTACCTTTTGGAATGTCGTCTGCAAACTCTTTCCATTTGGGACAGTCGAAAAATTGCCGTGTGGTAAAAGGTGTAATACAAAAGTGGCAAAGGTCTTTTGATTTTGAAAATTGTATCGATGAAAAGCTGGTGTTAGTTTGAATTCTAGAAAAAAAGTACTACTCTAAAGGAAATTTCCAAATGGAACATTGCCTTTTATTGGCCCTTAATATATAAGGTGTAAAAGTCAAATCTAGGACCGTATATATAGCAAGGGTTTTTATTTCAAGGCAGTAAATTTGTTAACAGGTATGTATGAAATCTTATTCATCGTCATGTAATTCAATACGAGGATACGAAAGGGCTATGTATTTATATTCCTTCTAGCGCAGGATACGAAAGTACTTCTTTCGAATTGGTGTTAAATCCACGTAAACTTTTTTAAACTTATATGACGGCTTTCTTTTGAATCGCTAGTACTAGGATTTGACTTTGAAGTATCGTTCAAATGAATACCCCGACGAAACCAGTGGTTTCGGTAAAACTCGAACCCGGTACCAACGGACTGGGTTACAAGTCCACTGCCTTGACCAATTTGCCCACAAGACCCAATCACGAAACTAAACTGTCTTCCAGAAACTATACATTCGGCCATTAGCCAATCCCGCTTCTCAGATATAGCTGGCTATTCGGCAGTATGTCGTATTTTTGAACTAATTTGTTTAACATCAATTGTGAACCAAGTTTTTACAACTTAGATTAATCACTCTCAATTTAGTTTAGGTCACAGGCCAGCCGCAGATTAGGACCAATGCTCAGAGTAGCAAACAGGTTAGATCACATGCCAGTCGCAGATTAGGACCGATGCTCAGAGTAGCAAACAGGTTAGATCACATGCCAGTCGCAGATTAGGACCGATGCTCAGAGTAGCAAACAGGTTAGATCACAGGCCAGTCGCAGATTGGGACCGATGCTCAGAGTAGCAAACAGGTTAGATCACAGGCCAGCCGCAAATTAGGACCGATGCTCAGAGTAGCAAACAGGTTAGATCACAGGCCAGTCGCAGATTAGGACCGATGCTCAGAGTAGCAAACAGGTTAGATCACAGGCCAGCCGCAGATTAGGACCGATGCTCAGCGTAGCAAACAGGTTAGATCACCGGCCAGCCGCAGATTAGGACCGATGCTCAGAGTAGCAAACAGGTTAGATCACAGGCCAGCCGCAGATTAGGACCGATGCTCAGAGGAGCAAACAGATTAGATCACAGGCCAGTCGCAGATTAGGACCGATGCTCAGAGTAGCAAACAGGTTAGATCACAGGCCAGTCGCAGATTAGGACCGATGCTCAGAGTAGCAAACAGGTTAGATCACAGGCCAGCCGCAGATTAGGACCGATGCTCAGAGTAGCAAACAGGTTAGATCACAGGCCAGTCGCAGTTTAGGACCGATGCTCAGAGTAGCAAACAGGTTAGATCACAGGCCAGCCGCAGATTAGGACCGATGCTTAAAGTAGCAAACAGGTTAGATCACAGGCCAGCCGCATATTAGGACCGATGCTTAGAGTAGCAAACAGGTTAGATCACAGGCCAGCCGCAGATTAGGACCGATGCTCAGAGTAGCAAACAGGTTAGATCACAGGCCACTCGCAAATGTACTTCGCGGCTGCCTTGGATCTAACCTATTTGCAAAAGCGGGAGTCGGATCCAGCACTATAAATTTAAGGGAATGGGTTGGTTCCGGTATCTATATTCAGCAAGTCGATCCAACTGGTTGAATTTGTAAACAACATATTCGTAGTTTGTGGTCTTACTTTAGAAATTTTGTCTAATACATATGTATATAACAACTGGTACACTTTGAATAGTATGTGATTGACTCGTTCCATGATACATATAACATACAATCATTTAACTGCTTAAGCTTTTGTGCGTTTGACCTAGATCGTATAACAGTTTGTAAACAAAGTGTCATTTGGGTTAGCCTAATTATCATACTAAGAACTTCGTCATTTGTAAATTACGTATTTTGTGTGTTATCTCTTATTACATCTTGTCAATCGAACAGCAAACTTTCCTATAGAAAATTGATTCAATCGACTAACTTGTCGATCAATCAACCACCTATTCGATAGAACACTTATTTCTCCGACAAATTCGTCGATTGAACTTAGCGATAGAAAGGTTATTTACCTAAAGAAATCGTCGGTCTTGCAGCGAACTATCCGATAGAAAACTGAGTTCCCCGAATAAACTGTCCATCAAACAGCGAACTATTCTAAACAAAACTGGTTTCTCTGACTTATCTGTCAATCGAACTGCCCCTGACTTAATCGTCGATTTTAACGCCAAATGTGTGATAGTAATGCTATTTACCTAAAAAATCGTCTGTTTTGCAGCGAGCAATCCGATAGAAAACTTACTTCCCCGAAAAACCTGTGCCTCAACCAGCGAACTATTAATAAAATAAAATAAACAAAATAAAACGTGTTTCCCTGGCCATGCTTACCCTTCTATGTAACAGAAAACTATCCAAAGAAAACTTGTTTCGCGGACTAGATCGTCTTTCAAACAGCGAACAATCCCACAGAAAACTAAATTTCCTCGTATTACTTGTATATGCAACTGCTTACTGTAAGATAAAAACTTGTTTTTCACGGCACATTCTTCCAAAAAACTATGCATAGAAAGCTTAATTCACCGACCCGATGGTCAATTAAACAGCGAACTATCTGATTGAAAACCCCTTTTCTACGACACGATTGTTAATTAAAAAAACAAGCAAGCATTTAAACTATCTTACTAAAAACTTAACATACCGTCTCCAAATTCACCGTGTGTCACATTGAAAAAGACTTATGGGAAATAAACATGGTTTTGTTCAGAGTGTTTCGGTTAGACATATAACTTCCTTAATCCAATATTTCACAAATACACCAATACCTGTACCCGTTTCCTACTCATCCTCGAAATGATTCATAAATCAGAGACCATTATGAAAAACGGAGAAGTTGCTCATTCTGGGCAATTTCTCCGTTTATCATTATGAATTTCTTACTGCTTTCTGTCTGGCATACTCTTATCTTTAAGTTAACGTTTAAGTCTGTCATTGCTTAAGGATATGACCAGTCGCTAAGTCCATGACAGTGTTAAGGGATCAGATGTAATCTTATCCTATCTCTGTGAATATTACCCGCTTTTGACCAAACTACGATTTTACAAACCCGGCAATCGAAACTACTCGGGTATTTCCGTGAGCTGAGAAATATTTTCTTTGGATAAACCCGATGTGTTCAGATTGAAACACGCGAAGGAAACATCCTGGTAAAAGAGGAATCTTATGGTGTCGCGCTTTTCCAACCCAATTTCCTACACAATTGATTTTTTTTCCATAAGAAATTGAAAGATTAAAGGGTATTTTAGGTTTTAAGTTAAAGAAATTGCCGATGGTTTCTGATTACGTAAACACGACTTGAAAGAAAACAAAATAACAAGCATTAAAGTTCAAGGTTGAAATCTGGGCCAATGGTTTCGGTTCATGTAAAGTTTTCTATTCAATTTACAAAACATAACAAACACTATTTTTTTTAAGTTTAAAATCTGCCTATGCTTTCGGATAGGACCAGTTGACAAGAGGAAATTAAACTCGACATTTGCCAGGAACCCCTCACCTAGAGGAAGCCTTTGCAACAAAAAGAGGGAAAACAGGTGACAATGTACCTTTTTTCTAGTTGCATCTTGTTTTTTGTTGGTTTTTTATACTGAATTTGCAAACCATATATGCACATTTAAACCTTAGAATGCTGGGTAATTTTCTACAAATATATTTTTGCGTCGTCTGCTTTTCAAAACCTTAAATATCTGCATACTTTTTTAGGAAAGAAACCCAGGGTAGCAAACACGTTAGATCACAGACCAGTCGCCAATTTTACTTGGCGGCTGGCCTGGTCCTAACCCGTTTCCATAAAGTCGGTTCCATTACTATAAGGGTTAAAGTTTGGACTCTTCGAAAGTTCCATGAAAATGGTTGGCGTTTATCTTACAAACGTATTCAACTAAACGACACTTGAATATTTGATTACAAAAAGGTCCTTAGTGTTTGTTAATCTATTCATATTTGATCATCCTAAATTCAATCGAACGCTTTCAAGAGGACATTTTTTGTCGAGATCAACAATTTTCCTTGGTATTGCATGCTTTTCTATATATTAGTATGTGAACGTGTTAAAAACTCCTTGTCGATGAGACCAATTCAACCCTTTTCCAAACGCCAATTTTTCGACTGTCCCGAATTGAAAGATATTGCAGACGACAAATATGATGAAATTGAAAAGCAATCTTCTGATAGGGCATAAAACATTGTGGGCAAAGGAGAAATTCCCCACGATGTTTTCTAGAGTCGTCGGCAACATCTCGTCAAATGTCGTTATTGCTTGGCAATTGGTTAATCAAGATAGAATACACATAATCTGCCAATTTGCGACACATTCTTTCGTCGGGTAACTTCGGTCGTTCTCGGCATGTACCGGTCGGGGCCGGAACTATTCGGTTTAATGCGAATAGTCCCGGCACAGACCGATGTAAACCGAGAACGACCAAAGTAATCTGAAGAAAGAATATGTTTCAAAATGGCGGATAATGGGTCTTCTACCTTACCTCAGAGAATCATTTGACCGACTTTAACAAGGCAGAATACGTTTTTTTTAATTTTTGACTTGTCCAAATTGAAAGAGTTTGCAGACGACATTTCAAAATGTGATGAAATTGGCAAATAGTCTTCTGATATGGCAGAAAACATTGTGGGAATAGGAAAAATTGCTCGTTACGAGCAGTTTCTCCTTTTCCCACTATGTTTTCTAAAGTCGTCTGCAAAAAAGTGGTCAAATGTCGTTATTGTTTGGGAAAGGGTTAACCATTTCGCAATAAATATGATACTTTCGTGTAAAAGGGGACATTGTCCGCTACGAGCGAATTCTTCTTTTGCCGCCTCAACACTTCATTCGTTTGGGTGTGCTAGTCCGAATGACCAATACGTAGATATTTCATACTACAGCTACAATTTGGATCATCCGAGTAAGGCGTGCGCGAATTTTAAAAACGCACATAAAGGGACGAATATGTATGTAATTATGTAATTCGATCCTTCAGTTCTTTGTGAACATTTCTATGTGGCGTAATCGTGTATAAATTCACTCGTCACACATTTTAGATTCTCTTGAATAGCTTTACGCCCATATCTACAAACTTTAAAAAAAAAAAAAAAAAAAAAATTAAAAAGGGAAATGCGCCAAACGGAAAAAAAGTGCTCATAAATAGCAGTTTCTCTTTTGATAACAATGATCTATCAATAATTTTGCAATGTTTTTTGTTGTTGTTGACATTTTAACATTGTGACCTGCTGCTTCTAACAATTTAGTTCGGCGCCAAAATCCATTGTGCTATTTTTGGTTATGAAGGTCGTGTATTTCAGTCAATAGATAGACTACCGAGCCAGTGTATGAATGTTTATGATTGTTTGTGACCTCGATATATTTACTGTTTGCCGTTTACTGATTTGGTTCAGGATAAAGGCCGAAGTCGGTGACTTCTACGGCCTGCCTGGATTCACCAGTGTTTGGCTAGGGCTCTGAA
Source organism: Cerastoderma edule (assembly GCA_947846245.1). Lineage (NCBI taxonomy): Eukaryota > Metazoa > Mollusca > Bivalvia > Cardiida > Cardiidae > Cerastoderma > Cerastoderma edule. The sequence continues at coordinate 1,389,597 of OX401413.1, read as the reverse complement.
GGGACTTGCCTAAGGCCACTCCAACGAAACCAGTGGTGTCTGCGGGGCTCGAACCCGGGACCACCGAGTCCTGGTCCACCACCTTAACCACTTAGCCACACTTCTTCTAATGTTGTTTTGAGCAACCTCCGCAGCATTGCTAGCCCTTCACCAAACAGCAAATTTTAGACTGTCCCAAATTAAAAGAGTTTGCAGACGACATTTCAAGACGTTATGAAATTGGAAATTGATCTTCTGATAGAGCAGAACACATTGTGGGAAAAGGAGAAATTGCTCGTCACGAGCAATTTTTTCTTTTCCAAAAATGTTTTCCAGAGTCGTCTGCATCAAACTGGTTAGATGTCGTTATTGTTTGGTAAAGGGCTAGCATCACGTGACAGGAGCGGTTAAACTTCTCCAAAGACCCACGTGACAATGGTACTTAAATTTGCCACATTATCATTCTGGTTTAACTGTTGTTCACGCAATGATAAACGTTGAAACGGTTTGCAATATCTGCAATACAAAACATGATTCAAGATTCAAGATTCTTTATTGACTTAAACTATATACAGTTTATCATCAAGTCAGTACAAATTTAAACATTTTGAAATAAAAGGTAACCATGTGATCATATATCATTCAATCATTTTGCAATAAACTATATCCACTGTGATAATTTAATTACTATGAATCATTACGAAATAATAGGTATTAAGTGTGATCATATACATTACACCTTTATGACCAAATAGATATCAAATGTGATTGTATATATCACACCATTAAGATCAAATAGATATCCAATGTGATTGTATAAATTGCTCTATTTAGAACAAATAGATATCCAATGTAATTGTAAACCATTATTTCACCATAATGATGAAATAGATATCCAATGTGATTGTATAAATTACTCCATTTTGAACAAATAGGTATCCAATGTAATTCTAGATATTACACCATTATAAACGAATAATTATCCAATGTATGAATTACAACATTATGAACAAAAAGAAATCCAATGTGATTGTATACATTATATCAATATGAATAAAAAGAAATCCTCTGTGATCGTATACATTACATCATATTGACCTAATAAATATCAAATGTGATTGTATAAACTACACCATTATGAGCAAATAGATACATGTATATCTCTCTTGTACGCTTATAAACGGGGTTGCGAAACCTAACCGTCAATAATGAAAATATAGCCTTATGTTTCTTTAAGATTCTAAGTTGTCGTTTTATGGTTAGAGGACAATCTATTTTGAAAGGTTAAAGGCATATTAAAGGAGATAAATGCTATATCAAACTATATTATTTGGTGAACTTTTGGATCGATTCAAATGGTTTTCACCAGAAAACACCATCAGCACAACTTAAATGTGAAAGTAAACCAGAAATAACTCAGATTAGCAAGTTTCAAAATTCAGATTTCCTGATTCTTCACCTCTGACCTTGACAGTTGATACACACATTTTTGAACCGACCAATCAGAATTCCTTATTTTGAATATGTAAACAAACAGGTTGTTGATAAACATGATTGAATTGGAGACAACTATACTTTAAGCACAAAATAACTTATTTTAAATGAGTCTATTTAATAGGATATTCAGCATTCCTAAACTAATTCGCATTACTTTAAGAACATGATAAAATGCTCCATATATTTTTTCAGTAATTTATTTGTACTCCTCTCCTTTGATGTGCCTTTAAGTAAACCTAATCTGTGATATAGTCCTTTTAATACTGCCTTGAGTAATCGTTTCACTAGATGATTTCTGAAGATGAGTGTATCACCTCTCTAAGTTCACAGCTGTAAAATTTCATCTCACGCATGTACATGTATACACGTGCTTTTGTTTTTCTCTATTAGGACCGAATAGAAAATGTTCCATGTAATCGGCTGCTTTACAACACGAACACTTCCAATTAAGGGAATGCATACCTACATACGCATTTCTTACGCAATTTAACGTCATGTTTGTAGTAGTAATCTTTATTCACATCTGAACATTGTACAATCATAAAACACATTTACAACGCAAACTTTCAATTCATAAAGAATACGATGCCATTCCACAAAGATGAGTCTAAATATGATAAGATACAAGATAAAATAACATCTTATAACTCAAGATATGAGGAAATGGACCCATTAAAAAAAATAATAAAAAAAAATAAAAAAATAAACAGGATACGAAACAAAACAAAAAAATTGTCATCACAGTATACGGCCATAATAGTAATAAGGGCATAATAATAAGAACGTTTCTAAACGAACATAAGAAAAGATGACATAATTAAAAGAAAGAAAAAACACGATATCAAAAGAAAAGATAATCCTAACACAATAAATACTATTTTGTGATATGATAGCTGCTTTATTTAACCAGTAATGTGTAGCATTTACTAATAAACTACGACATAAATCCATTTCCCCATCCAATAACTGGCGATTTGTCCAATTAGAAAGTGACAGCCGACGATTAAGAATGGATGGGAAAAGCAAACCCTTTTGCACTCTACTAATTGATATAAACCAATGTGATAAAAGAATTAATTTTTCATTCAGAGCAATTTATCCTTTTACCACGTTAGTTTGCGAAGGATCATCAAAAGACGCGGTAAAGTGGGATATCACGGAGTCATAAGGGCAAACATTCAAAAACGTCTTCAAGGGGGCCAATTAAGGATGTGGAACATGTGAGATTTTTCTTTATAGATGAATTCATGATTTATTTTTCAAACTATGTTTTTTTCTGAAAGACCATCATAAGATCATAATAATGTTAGGTTGAAAAATGCAAAAAAGAAATGATGAAAAAATGCTCTAAATGCAAAGTATTGCTAAAATAGTAACAAAAAGTAATTCTATAGGAAAAATTGGCAATTTTATGTTCAAAATTCAATTCAAGATTTTTCTTAATAGATAAATTCATGATTTATTTTTCAAACTATGTTTTTTTCCTGAAAGACCATCATAAGATCATAATAATGTTAGGTTGAAAAATGCAAACAAAAAAATGATGAAAAAATGCTCTAAATGCAAATTATTGCTAAAATAGTAACAAAAAAGTATAGCTTAAAAAAGTAAGTCTTAAGGAAAAGTGTGCACTTTTAGGTTCAAATATCCAGTTTTGAGACGATAAATATCGGTTTCTTCACTTTTCTACAAATCAGAAGTTATTTATAACCTTATTGTGTCCTTTGTATTTATAACTTCATTCAAATAAATCTACACATCTTTAAACAAACATAAAAAAAAAATGAATATACACTACTATAAACAGAACGTTTTGCAGACGTCTTGTCACGGTATATAGTTTATTCAGTTTAACACCAGAAGGTCATAGACCTATGTGGCAATATTTACAAGCAGCAACAGTACATCATGATAGTAACATAATACAATATATCATTCAGGTTCATTTGCAAAATCAAGTTTGTATCATAATAACCTCAACACTGTTTTGATATTGTATGCGTCTTCATAGAACGATTTGTACAATAACTTCATTTTAAGTAACGATCTTAAATTTGGATAATTGATAATTTGGATGATTTATGAGTTGTTTTTGTTGTTGTAGCAAATGCACTTTCAATACTGCTTCATAAAGATTATTCATACTTTCATATGAACCTCCTCTTATATATAGATATACATATATACATACACATATATATATAAGAAAACAACCTATACATACGCTTAATTACATATATTATCAAATGCATGACATATTTGGAGAAAAGCGCTGTGTTCATGTATATACAAATGTACGCCATTAGATAAGGCTATAGAGTTTCTTCAAATTTAACATATAAACATATATTTTCTTTATAAACTCAAGATGTGTAAATTTCGAAATATACATATTTGACCTAGGATATTGACACTGTATGCAACACCTACGTAGACTCTTTACATAAAAAACCATGTACGTGCATATAGTCCTAAGAGATACAAAAAGTCATATAGACCTGCAAGGATGCGTAACAAAATATGTATTTCAATACATACACTTATCATAGTTTGAACAACATATGTGTCTCTTGATAAATACACATAAAACACACATGTACACTACATAAAATACACTAGGCTACGTATAAGTAAGCTCACGGTTAAAATGCGTTGTGCTTTTTGGACTAAGGGTGCGACAGCACATTAGTCCATTGAATTTACATACCACTTTTTGAGGGACGGTACTTTATCGATACACAAACAGCGGTCTGACCCCAATTACTCATCAAACATCCGCCTTCACTGTGCGGACTAAAACCTTCTTGGAACTAGAAATGCAGTCTGGATTTACTCGCTTTGTTTTGCTCTATATTATTCAATCTGAACACATCGGGTTTATCAAATGAAAACACCTCTGAAATAATAGGGATGACGCCATTCCCAGCGGAATGACGTCACTTCACTTTCGTGTTTAAAAGTAGATCTTAAATGTGAAATCTAAAAAGTCGTTAAATTTGAGGAAACAACTTTACATGTCACAACCACAATTTTGCCATTTGGTATGAGTTACTGATAAAAGGATTATTTAAAAGGATGTCCAACCCTTCCATACACATTGATCTACTTAACTTGCACGCTTAGAAAATGTGTCAATTGCCGGATGCCGATTTACCCGAAAAATTGTAACCCTACACTTTTATCCGAGGTGTATTTCACAGCTCACGGAAATACCCGAGTAGTTCCGATTGTATATTATTATAACTGTTGCCTCATGGGAAATCGTAAAATGTCCAGATGTTCGAAAAAATAGACTATCGTTCAGTCTCTGTTCACAGATATAATTATAATAGTTATTGTGGTAAAAGGAGCAGCTGTTTTCCTGAGATGTTGCCCAAAGAAATTTTCAAATGTATCCTCAATTTTTGCTTCAATTATTTTTATAGCGTTAATCCATTACCAAACAATAACGTCATTTGACCAGTTTGTTGCAGGTGACTCTTAAATAACATTGTGGGAAAAAGAAGAAATTGCTCATTAAGAGCAATTTCTCCTTTATCCACAATGTGTTCTGTCCTATCAGAAGGTTGTTTGTCATTTCATCAAATTTTGCAATGTCGACTGCAAACTCTTTCAATTTGGGACAGTCGACAGTTTGGTGTTTGGGTTAAAACGAATGCCTCGTTATGAAGATTTACTAACTCGTTATAACTAGATAATCTAGTCGTTAATAAGAGTTTGTTGACCAATTATATGTCTTTCATAACATCTTACATGTAAATATGGAATTGTAATAACTATGAACCTATGTGCTTAAAGTTGAAAGAAATATGTTAATTATGTTAAAGAATCATAGAAATGAATGACATGACATCATAGAAATGAATGGTAGAAAAGAACAGAATTGTTCATATTTACGTGAAGTGTTTACTTAAAACGAACTTGGCCTTTCTTTCTGATTTTTTCTATTATATTTTCGTAATTGACCCACTGTTTTACACATAAACCTCCCTCGACTCGAAATTCTCTGCGGGGTCTTGGAACGAACGGCACGGCCAAAATGGAAGCAACGTTCATCGGCGGTAGCGGAAAATTGGTCGTCCAAACATGGCTTTTATAAAACAACGAAAAACTAAAGTAACCTGCTGAAAAAAAAAATGCATAAATATCTGCTCTCTCATGGGCGCCGTCAATCTGTTTTAAATAAAAAACATTTATCGAATGATCACCATATTATCGTGGCTCATCTTCCTTTAAAGTCTTTGGTCATAAAGCTCGCTCGACATGTAAATCGCACTTGGCCTCGGAGCAGGTTGGTCGTAGTGTTTCGATCGGAGCTCCACACTCATATCTGAACCGCGGCTCGACAAGCTCTGTGGATCAATGGAGTCGATACTCGTCATGGATCGGATAGACGCCGGCCGCAGGACGACGTGACATGCGCACTCCATCAAAGTGTTGTCACTTGTCATAAAACGCGCCATTTCCCCGGCTACATGCTCATAGTGGTGCTTTGCGCCCAGGCTCTGTTGGAGCTGTTCTAACGCGCACCTGTTGCCCTCGACTTCCTTTATCAATCTATCCCAGAGTGCATCTTGCGCCCCCATCGGTCTTTCGTCGTGTATGATAACGGTGTACAGCTTGTCGGTTAGGTGGCCTCTGGCGTACAGCTCGTCTGCAACGTATTTGATGTTCACATGTAGCTTCATCTTGCACCTGACGCATCGTTTGTCCCTGAATCCAGCTTTAAAGTGTTCTTCGAAGCGCTCCTTGATCTTGGTTCCGAGCATTGGGTGGTCTTGTGCTATTCTTTTGACGAAGTTTTCCATGATCTTCTGATCTCTACTTCTGACGATAGCAATGGCGAGCCGCATTTGGTCCTTCCTCTCGCTTCTGTCTCTGACATGACGGCATTCGTCCTCAGTAAGGCAGCCATCTTGGATCAAATGGTCTGGCAGATGGCTCTCCCGGAAAGTTACTTGGTCCACAATCTCCGGAATGTACGCTTTGATTGCCTCCGAAAAGCAATCTCTCATGTTAGGCGCTGCCTTTCTTCGCTTACACGCGGTGTTTCCTGAAATTTCAAAAGCACAAATAGATAAGCATACATGTAAATCTTTTACAAACTGACCTTGATTTTAAATGCGATAGAAAAATACTTATCAATATTTTTCTTTAATGTGGCGATTTCTTATGTACATGTAAATATATTTCTTTAAAATATGGTTGCTGAAGATCTGATGGCTTTCAAGTTTCAACACAACATTTTCTAGAAACGCTTTCAATGAACTCAAGTATATAGAGAACTTGTACGAACTGGTCAACTTGGCAGATAAGCACAGAAGCAAATTTGGTACCTAACAATAACGAAAACGAGCAATTTCTCCTTTTCCCACAATGCTCTCTGCCCTATCAAAAGATTGTTTTTGAATTTCATCACATTATGAAATGTCGTCTGCAAACTCTTTTAATTTGGGACACTCCAAAAGCTGGCGATAAGTAAAGGGTTAATGTAAAGTGAATGAATATTTTGCTAGCCGGCCCACTTATATGAGTGTATTGCTACTTGTCCGAAAATACAGCATCAGCAGCAGTATTCAGAAAACAAACATTTATAGTTTGATATTGTGTAGAATCCGTTGAAATAAAAGGTTTACTTCTCATTTTCTCATAGTCCATTCAGTAGATTCATTTTTTCGTTCAATACTTTTATTCCAACGTTAAACACTCACCAAATAAAGATAAAACAAAATTCTTTCTTTGTCACTAGTATTAACTTACCTAATGTGTTCACATCAAGAGTGTGCATCAAAAGGTTTTGTTGGTGTACAGGAGTCCTTCCAGGATGAATCTGGCGTTGTCTAGTATTATGTGACATGTTATCTCTTTGGTGACAATTCTGATTACTGTTTGTACAGTGTCCAGTTCTGGTTCCTCTGAAAAATACGTATGCTATGATTAAATCATTAATTCTCGTACATTCAAGTACAAACCGGTTTTTTTTCTCTCATGTCTTTATCGTCCAATAATTCTTTATCGCGACTCATCGACAATGATATCCCACCTGTTGTCAATCAAGGAGTCAGACAAGAAGGCACACAGATACTTAGGAAGACAAGCATAGAGGCAGAAAGAAAGGCGGAAAGAAAGGCGGAAGAAATCAGGTAAATAGCCTCGCGGGTCCTGGTCCATGCGTATACCCCGCATTAGCCTTATGCGGGTATGCATGGGCCAGGGTACCGTTTTACTAGGCACTGTAATCTTGCATAAGTTCAAAGCAGCATTCCCTCTTATGACAATATTGGGCTAAGCAACATTGCAAAGTAGCACATCATTGGAATCGTCTCTCCGAGACGCTTCCAATGACGTGCCACAATGCAATATTATGTTATCGTTTAAGACTCTATCCATACGTATCTGTTTTGACTTACGCAAATATTTTCCTTAAGTTGTATAGTAAAACGGTACCCAGGACCCCAGGCCTCCAAGCTAAAAACCTATATTACAAATATTACAGAAAATGGTAACATACGTACAGCAAGGTATATAGGAAGTATGATAGGCATGATTACAAGCATACAGGCATCCGAACTTGTAAAATCATGAACGGGCTTTTTTCTGTCATGTCAATTTTGAAGAAAGAGCTTTCTTCCGAAGGGGTTAGTTCCGTCATTCGAAAACATGCAGTCAAACGAAGACATCCAAGATATTTTGTTTAAAATCTAAAAAAAACTATTATACCAATAACATTAAGTTGACAAACCGTTAATGTCTTATGAAACCCTTTTCTTGTTGATAACCCTTTTATATACCACCATGTATCAGATAGCAAATGCGTGCTTGATTTATACCACCTTCCTGGTTTTGTTAAAATTTGGAAAAAGGGGTGTATCCTGGTTTCCTACACTAGTATTTCAAAAACCATTTTACAGAACAGAGGAAGAAGGACATTTTATTTCAACCGAAGCATATACAGCTCATGGTTGACAAAGATTATAACAATAAACTCATCTTCGCATACACTTGTACAGATCCTGTAATGTTTGTTTCCCTTATTAGTATCATCTCGTAAAGACGATTCTGGTGAGTACCAACAACTTAGGATTTAAGAAAGTAATACGAAACTAGCGCCCTTCGTCAAGATCGCTGTTAGGTCATAAATCCTCGACATGTACATATATAAATCTTACTCATATATCATGCAATAAGATAACATATCAGTATATTGATATATGGGTGAGTTTTGACTTACATGACAGTTAATGACTCGTAGAACAAACAAAACCCATGGACAACACAGCCGATGAAAATTAAAGACCAAGCGTGAGGTTTGAAAAAGAAAGAGAAAACGCTCTCAATACAAAGTTTGAATTGATTATATAACAATTCTGCACATTTTTGTTAACATGGGTGTTATTTGGTTATTAACACTCACATACATTTAGCTAAAGATTTGAGTACTCGATGAATAAAGCGAGTTCTCTTTAGTCGCAATGGTTTCTACCCAAAATAACCAATTCTGATTTATATATTTTACTGTTTTAGCGTCGTCTGCAGTTGCCACCAATTTTGAGCGGTCAGAAAAAAAGCGCATAAAACCCCATAAGCACGAAGTAATTGTTTAATGTACCGATCTAAACACATCGGGTGTATTTCTCAGCGCTAGAAGGCTTACAAGTTCATCGAAATAATAAAATTATAAAAAATGTGATATCAAAAACCATATTACAAGCATGATATGTCTGATTACTCAAAGTGTAACGAACCGAACAAATAAACTTTGAAAAACAATTCCGATCAGTAAAAAATAATTCTAAATCACACACTTACATCCTGATTACACACCACTATGCATGCAGCTATTAAACCTCAACGAGATGTACGAATACCCCAGTAACTACGATTGGTCAAAACAAGTGCTTCTGTAAATGCTTGAATGAATTCAACAGTTGTCAAAATAAGTGTTTCTGTAAAGGCTTGGCTCACTGAATGAATTCAACAGGTGTCAAAAAAAGTGTTCCTGTAAAGGCTTGGCTCACTGAATGAATTCAACAGGTGTCAAAAAAGTGCTTCTGTAAAAGCTAAGTTCACTAAGTAAATAGAACAGTCGTTCAAAGCAAATGTTTCTGCAAAGCCTAAATTCACTACGTGAATTGAGCCTATTTCACTGCATGAATTGATCGATTTGTCAAAACAAATTTTTCTGCAAAGCCTAAATTCACTAAGTGAATTGAGCTTTTTTCACTGCATGAATTGATCGATTTGTCAAAACAAGTGTTTCTGCAAAGCCTAAATTCACTTAGTGAATTGAGCCTATTTCACTTCATGAATTGATCGATTTGTCAAAACAAATGTTTCTGCAAAGCCTAAATTCTCTGAGTGAATTGAGCCTATTTCACTGCATGAATTGATCGATTTGTCAAAACAAATGTATCTGTAAAGGCTAGGTTCTCTTTGTAAATTGAGTGGTTATCAAAACAAGAGTTTCTTTAAAGGCTAACCACATAATGAATTAAACAGTTGGTTAAAATAAGTGTTTCTGTAAAGGCTTAGTTCACTAAATAGATTGAACTGTGGTTTAAAAAAGTGTTTCTTTTCTTCTGAAAAGGCTAAGTTCACTAAATAAATTGAACAGTTGGTCAAAACAAGTGTTCCTGTAAAGTTCACTAAGTAAATTGAACAGTTGGTCAAAACAAGTGTTCCTGTAAAGTTCACTAAGTAAATTGAACAGTTGGTCAAAACAAGTGTTCCTGTAAAGTTCACTAAGTAAATTGAACAGTTGGTCAAAACAAGTGTTCCTGTAAAGTTCACTAAGTAAATTGAACAGTTGGTCAAAACAAGTGTTCCTGTAAAGTTCACTAAGTAAATTGAACAGTTGGTCAAAACAAGTGTTCCTGTAAAGTTCACTAAGTAAATTGAACAGTTGGTCAAAACAAGTGTTCCTGTAAAGTTCACTAAGTAAATTGAACAGTTGGTCAAAACAAGTGTTCCTGTAAAGTTCACTAAGTAAATTGAACAGTTGGTCAAAACAAGTGTTCCTGTAAAGTTCACTAAGTAAATTGAACTGTGGTTCAAGATAAGTGTTCCTTTTCTTCTGAAAAGACTTAATTCAATGACTGAATTTAGTAGTTTGTTTACATAAGAGTTTCTGTAAATGTAAAGTTCTCTGAGTAAATTGAACAGTTGATCGAAACAGGTGTTTATGTAAAGGCTTAATTAACTGAGGGATTGATTTAACCCTTTGCCAAATGCAAACTTTTCGACTCTCCCAAATTGACAGACTTTGCCGACAACATTTCAAAATGTTATGAAATTGAAAATCAATCTCCTGATAGGGCAGAAAACGTTGTGGGAAAAGGAGAAATTGCTCATTAAGATGTTAATGTTTTCCAGAGTCATCTGCAACAAACTGATCAAAACTCGTTATTGTTTGGTAATGGGTTAATTGAGATACTTTCTTTAGTCATCAATTGTCGTAGGAGAAATAAGATAATAATAAAACAAATAGAACAAGTTATTTGAAATCGGTTACGAGTCCGTGTTATAAATATCAGTTCTTATCTATAGATATATACTATGATTCTTAACCCTTTCCTAAGCAACAAATTTTCGACTGTCGCAATTTGAAAGAGTTTGCAGACGACATTTCAAAATACGATGAAATTGAACAATATTTTTCAGATAGAGCAGAAAACATTGTAGGAAAAGGAAAAATTGATCGTTACGAACAATTTCTCCTTTTTCCACAATGTTTTCTTAAGTCGTCTGCAACAAAGTCGGCAAATGTCGTTATTGTTTCGGAAAGGGTTAAAGGTGCTTGTTCACCCATGAGACAATTTTTAAAATAAACTGTCATTGAAACAATATAGGTTTTTTTTGTAGTATGATATACAAATAAAAATAGCATTATGAACCCTGGTTATTTCAATTAATCTAATTATTGTTTGCACCCATTACCAAATGCCAAATTTTCGTCTGTCCCAAATTGAAAGAGTTTGCAGACGACAGCTCTAAATGTGATGAAATTGGAAATTACCCTTCTGGTAGAGAAATATCTCCTTTTCCTACAGTGTTTTCAAGAATCGTCTGCAACAAAGTGGTAAAGTGTCTTTATCCTTTGGTAATGGGTTAACAATTACTTAAATGGAACAAAAGGGAGAAATCGAAACCGAAACTAGAAATAAGAGATAGTTGACAAATGAAATAAAACTTTCATGGGAAAAACAATCACACGCTCAAATATGAATAGTTTCCCCTTATTCATAAATATCATTTACTCGGCTTCAAGATACAGAAAATTCCAACACGGCGTTTATTTCGTTAACGTTTAACCTAACATATTCTTACAATGGTTTACATGGATAATGTGTTATGAAAATCATCATATCTTACCTTGTAGTTTGTAAAGTAGTTCGTTATGATTAGGCAAATGTGGTCAGCACTTCATTTCATAGAACAAATAATCCGTTTTGAAACATTTTCCTTAACACAGACGATTTATAACATCATTTCAGCAGACGGCACGGGGCTATTCTAGTGCGTCGTATTTCGTAACGTTGTTTTATACCAAATCATACAATGTAAAGCTTGAATTGCCACATGATAACGACAATGCATACACTTGATTTGCATATTATCTACGAAACCTGAATCGGAGAAAACAGCATTGTAACACTTCACCCCAGTCAAGTGGAAAAAATCGTTGGTCCAAATTGAAAACCAGCAGACGACAAAAAGTGGCATTAATGATTTTAGTATGCTTTTCCTTTGTAAAAGTCAACAGAAGCCACAGTGACATGATGATGATAAATTACTCATTGTGAGCAATTTGTCCTTGTGTCACATTGGCTTGTCAAGACTTCAGCAACAAATGCATCAAATTGACATGTTAAATAGAAAGGGATAGTTGATCAATTTCCCCGAAAGCATGTAGATTTTTTTAAACAAGATAAGTGCCACCCTCTCAACACAGACACGCTTATAAAAAGTCTGGTACACATTCAATATGCTGACCATATTTTTTGTCTTATTAGACGCACATTTACTTTTCGTCAGTAATTCATAATTGTGATGTGCATATACGCTATTCAGTAACATGATAGTTGTTTGTCTAATACTCATAATATCGCCCTGTGGAAATGCCTCGTCAAATCCCACTGAATTAGGTGTAGGCGTTCTCAACAAAAGAAGATCACCCCTACATGGTAAGGCAGGGTATGATACTTATGTTAACGTACAAAAAAGGTTTTACATGTATACATGGATTATATAACGGCATTCGTTCTATTAAATGTTTGACTTTGTTATTCCGGCTTTACTGACCTCTCTCCATCAGGGGTGGAACCTAATTGAAAATGATTTATGGTCTCAAACGGTCTACTCGGTCAAATGTTAAATATACAATGCATTTTAAACAGAACTCAAAAGTTCAACAGCGAGTCAGCCTTGACACACAATGGTTTTGGGATCGAAACCGCCTGCAAGAACAGCTTTGAACGTGTACACCAAGGACAATTGCTGTACTAACAGCGGAGCTTTGCACGTGTACGCTAGGGACAATTGCTGTACTGCCCAAAGAGCTTTGTAATTGTACCCTAGGGACAATTGCTGTACTGCCAAAAGACCTTTGTAAGTGTAAACTAGGGATAATTGCTTGACTGTCAAAAGAGCTTTGTAAGTGTACACCAGGGACAATTGCTTGATAGTAAGAAGAGCTTTGTAGGTGTACACTAGGGATAATTGCTGGAATGCCAAAAGAGCTTTGTAATTGTACACTAGGGACAATTGCTGTACTGCCAGAAGAGCTTTGTAATTGTAAACTAGGAATAATTGCTGGAATGCCAAAAGAACTTTGTAAGTGTACACTAGGGACAATTGCTTGACTGTCAAAAGAGCTTTGTACGTGTACATTAGGGACAATTGCTGGAATGCCAAAAGAGCTTTGTAAGTGTACACTGGGATAATTGCTGGAATGCCAAAAGAGCTTTGTAAGTGTAAACCAGGGACAATTGCTGGAATGCCAAAAGAGCTTTGTAAGTGTACACCAAGGACAATTGCTGTACTAACAGCGGAGCTTTGTACTTGTACGCTAGGGACAATTGCTGTACTGCCTAAAGAGCTTTGTAATTGTACACTAGGGACAATTGCTGTATTGCCAAAAGAGCTTTGTAAGTGTACACTAGGGATAATTGCTTGACTGTCAAAAGAGCTTTGTACGTGTACACTAGGGATGATTGCTGGAATGCCAAAAGAGCTTTGTAAGTGTACACTAAGAATAATTGATTGACTGCCAAAAGAACTTTGTAAGTGTACGCTAGGGACAATTGCTGTACTGCCAGAAGAGCTTTGTAAGTGTACACTAGGAATAATTGCTGGAATGCCAAAAGAGCTTTGTAAGTGTACACTAGGGATAATTGCTTGACTGCGAAAGTAACTTTGTACCTGTACACTAGGGATAATTGCTGGAATGCCAAAAGAGCTTTGTAAGTGTACACTAAGGATAATTGCTTGACTGCCAAAAGAGCTTTGTAAGTGTACGCTAGGAATATTTGCTGGAATGCCAAAAGAGCTTTGTAAGTGCAAACTAGGTATAATTGCTTGACTGCCAAAAGAGCTTTGTAAGTTTACACCAGGGACAATTGCTGTACTGTCAAAAGAGCTTTGTAAGTGTACACCAGGGACAATTGCTGTACTGTCAAAAGAGCTTTGTAAGTGTACATTAGGAACAATTGCTGTTCTGCCAACAGAGCTGTGTAAGTGTACACCATTGATAATTGCTTGACTGCCAAAAGAGCTTTGTAAGTGTACGCTTGGGACAATTGGTGTACTGCCAGAAGAGCTTTGTAAGTTTACACCAGGGACAATTGCTGTACTGTCAAAAGAGCTTTGTAAGTGTACACCAGGGACAATTGCTGTACTGTCAAAAGAGCTTTGTAAGTGTACATTAGGAACAATTGCTGTTCTGCCAACAGAGCTGTGTAAGTGTACACCATTGATAATTGCTTGACTGCCAAAAGAGCTTTGTAAGTGTAGTTGTAGAAGAGCTTTGTAAGTTACACCAGGGATAATTGCTGAATGCCAAAAGAGCTTTGTAAGTGTACTGCCAAAAGAACTTTGTAAGCGCTTTGTAAGTTTGTACACCTGCCAGAAGAGCTTTGTAAGTTTACACCAGGGACAATTGCTGTACTGTCAAAAGAGCTTTGTAAGTGTACACCAGGGACAATTGCTGTACTGTCAAAAGAGCTTTGTAAGTGTACATTAGGAACAATTGCTGTTCTGCCAACAGAGCTGTGTAAGTGTACACCATTGATAATTGCTTGACTGCCAAAAGAGCTTTGTAAGTGTACGCTTGGGACAATTGGTGTACTGCCAGAAGAGCTTTGTAAGTTTACACCAGGGACAATTGCTGTACTGTCAAAAGAGCTTTGTAAGTGTACACCAGGGACAATTGCTGTACTGTCAAAAGAGCTTTGTAAGTGTACATTAGGAACAATTGCTGTTCTGCCAACAGAGCTGTGTAAGTGTACACCATTGATAATTGCTTGACTGCCAAAAGAGCTTTGTAAGTGTACGCTTGGGACAATTGGTGTACTGCCAGAAGAGCTTTGTAAGTTTACACCAGGGACAATTGCTGTACTGTCAAAAGAGCTTTGTAAGTGTACACCAGGGACAATTGCTGTACTGTCAAAAGAGCTTTGTAAGTGTACATTAGGAACAATTGCTGTTCTGCCAACAGAGCTGTGTAAGTGTACACCATTGATAATTGCTTGACTGCCAAAAGAGCTTTGTATCTGTACACTAGGGACCATTGTTAGACTGCCAAAAGAGCTTTGTACTTGTACACTAGGGGCAATTGCTTGGCTGTCAGAAGAGCTTTGTAAGTGTACACTAGGGATAATTGCTGGAATGCCAAAAGAGCTTTGTAAGTGTACACTAATGATAATTGATTGACTGCCAAAAGAACTTTGTAAGTGTACGCTAGGGACAATTGCTGTACTGCCAGAAGAGCTTTTTAAGTATACACTAGGAATAATTGCTGGAATGCCAAAAGAGCTTTGTAAGTGTACGCTAGGGATAATTGCTTGACTGCCAAAATAACTTTGTACCTGTACACTAGGGATAATTGCTGGAATGCCAAAAGAGCTTTGTAAGTGTACGCTAGGGACAATTGCTGTACTGCCAGAAGAGCTTTGTAAGTGTACACTAGGAATAATTGCTGGAATGCCAAAAGAGCTTTGTAAGAGCACACTAGGGATAACTGCTTGACTGCCAAAAAAACTTTGTACCTGTACACTAGGGATGATTGCTGGAATGCCAAAAAAGCTTTGTAAGTGTACGCTAGGGACAATTGCTGTACTGCCAGAAGAGCTTTGAATGTGTACACTAGGGACAATTGCTGTACAGTCAAAAGAGCTTTGTAAGTGTACACCAGGGATAATTGCTGGAATGGCAAAAGAACTTTGTAAGTGTACACCAGGGACTATTGCTGGAACACCAAAAGAGCTTTGTAAGTGTACATCAGGGATAATTGCTGTACTGCCAAAAAGCTTTGTAAGTGTACATCAGGGACAATTGCTGTACTGCCAAAAAGCTTTGTAAGTGTACACCAAGGACAATTGCTGTACTGTCAAAAGAGCTTTGTAAGTGTACACTAGGAACAATTGCTGTTCTGCCAAAAGAGCCGTGTAAGGGTACACCAGGAAGAATTACTCGACTGCCAAAAGAGCTTTGTACCTGTACACTAGGGACCATTGTTAGACTGCCAAAAGAGCTTTGTACTTGTACACTAGGGGCAATTGCTTGGCTGTCAGAGGAGCTATGTAAGTGTACACTATCGATAATTGCTGGAATGCCAAAAGAGCTTTCTAAGTGCACACTAGGGACAATTGCTGGAATGCCAAAAGAACTTTGTACGTGTACGCTAGGGACAATTGCTGTACTGCCAAAAGAGCTTTGTAAGTGTACACAGGGAAAATTGCTGGATAGTAAGAAGAGCTTTGTAAGTGTATACTAGGGATAATTGCTGGAATGCCAAAATAGCTTTGTAAGTGTACACCAGGGACAATTGCTGGAATGCCAAAAGAGCTTTGTAAGTGTACACCAGGAACAATTGCTGGATTGCCAAGAGTTCTTTGTAAGTGTACACCAGGGACATTTCTGGAAAGCCAAAAGAGCTTTGTAAGTGTACACTAGGGTTAATTGCTGGAATGCCAAAAGAGCTGTGTAAGTGAACACTAGGGATAATTGCTGTACTGCCAAAAGAGCTTTGTACGTTTACACTAGGGACAATTGCTGGACAGTATGAAGACATTTGTAAGTGTACACTAGGGACCATTGTAAGACTGCCAAAAGAGCTTTGTACATGTACACTAGGGGCGATTGCTTGGCTGTCAGAAGAGCTATGTAAGTGTACACTATGGATAATTGCTGGAATGCCAAAAGAGCTTTCTAAGTGCACACTAGGGACAATTGCTGGAATGCCAAAAGAACTTTGTACGTGTACGCTAGGGACAATTGCTGTACTGCCAAAAGAGCTTTGTAAGTGTACACAGAGAAAATTGCTGGATAGTAAGAAGAGCTTTGTAAGTGTATACTAGGGAAAATTGCTGGAATGCCAAAATAGCTTTGTAAGTGTACACCAGGGACAATTGCTGGAATGCCAAAAGAGCTTTGTAAGTGTACACCAGGAACAATTGCTGGATTGCCAAGAGTTCTTTGTAAGTGTACACCAGGGACATTTCTGGAAAGCCAAAAGAGCTTTGTAAGTGTACACTAGGGTTAATTGCTGGAATGCCAAAAGAGCTGTGTAAGTGAACACTAGGGATAATTGCTGTACTGCCAAAAGAGCTTTGTACGTTTACACTAGGGACAATTGCTGGACAGTATGAAGACATTTGTAAGTGTACACTAGGGACAATTACTGGACAGTAAGAAGAGCTTTGTAAGTGTACACTAGGGACAATTGCTGGACAGTATGAAGAGCTTTGTACGTGTACACTAGGGACAATTGCTGGACAGTATGAAGAGCTTTCTACGTGTAGACTAGGGACAATTGCTGGACTGCCATAAGAGCTTTCTACGTGTAGACTAGGGACAATTGCTGGACTGCTAAAAGAGCTTTGTACGTGTACACTAGTGACAATTGTTGGACTGCCAGAAAAGCTTTGTACATGTACAATAGGGACAATTGTTGGACTGCCAGAAGAACTTTGTACGTGTACACTAGGGACCATTGTTGGACTGTCAGAAGAGCTTTGGACGTGTACACTATGTACAATTGTTGGACTGCCAGAAAAGCTTTGTACATGTACATTAGGGACAATAGTTGGACTGCCACAAGAGCTTTGTACGTGTACACTAGGGACCATTGTTGGACTGCCAGAAGAGCTTTGTACCTGTACACTAGGGACCAATGTTGGACTGCCAGTAAAGCTTTGTACATGTACAATAGGGACAATTGTTAGACTGCCAGAAGAGTTTTGTACGTGTACACTAGGGACAATTGTTGTACTGCCAGAAGAGCTTTGTACCTGACACTAGAGACCATTGTTGGACTGCCAGAAGACCTTTGTACCTGGACACTAGGGACCATTGTTGGACTGCCATAATGGCGTTGTACGTGTACACTAGGGACCATTGTTGGACTGCCATAATGGCTTTGTACGTGTACACTAGGGACAATTGTTGAACTGCCAGAAGACCTTTGTACGTGTACACTAGGGACCATTTTTAGACTGCCAGAAGAGCTTTGTATGTGTACACTAGGGCCATCTGCTAGAATGTCTGATGTGCTTTTTTTTTCAGGATTGAGGCATGTTTCGTTGGTAGTTCTGTTACCCAAATAGGCAGTACATCTAGTCATAATGCTCCATTAGAAATACCCGTTCATAATTTTCATAAAGCTCCTACCATTTTTCCACACCGACTGGTGAAGTCACTTCACTCGACATAAGCGTCCATCCTCCGTTATGCTAAACCATGTTATGCCTGTACCATAAATTTTCTGTCTTCCCACACTGTACCCAACTATGGAATCAACAACCACAAGAAATTATTATCCTCGTTAATCTAGACGAGCAAAAGAGAGCAGTTGCTAACATACAGTAATCATCCAAATGACAATGATTAAAATATAGCCTTTCACTCGTTATACACAATTATATGGCTAGAAAACTACTCAAATGTATGGTAATCGGACGGGTTTATGATGATGGACCTTTGAGATAAATTTGCCTGCATTATAAAAGATGTGAGGTTGTTCCTTTCCATCAAAATATTTGTGAAAAACGCAATTGTTTCATTAATTAAAAACTTGTCTGTAGAGCAATCCCCTCTTTCTATGAATTATTACTCAAATTGTCTTCTATTTGTCCGTAAAATTGTAATTAGATATTGTAATTAGTCAGTGTAATTTTGAGAATCTACGCAAGACTCTCACTTTGTCTCGATGTTTTCAAATGATTAACTCTTGCTTCTAAGACCAGATAACCATGCTTTTCAGGTTTTTGCTTATCCATAGAATAACTCCCGGATTCAACCTCAACGTTTTTGTAAAAGGGAGCAATCGTTGATTTAGAAATATTGATTATCTATTTGAGTTGCTTCCCTTTGCTTATATTTTCTTTGCTGATCTTGATAGATCAAATACGCTACAATTAAACAAATGAATCGCGTAATGAAAACAAGGCTTGGAATCATATTTCATCATCTTGTAGACGAATAATTGATTCTTATTGTGATAATACAACGCTATGTCGTCAACACAAAAATAGTTATTGATGTTTTGATTTCTTTTTACATCACTAAGTGCAAGACTCTTGGTACTTTGATGTCATGGACAGACGACACAATTCCGAGCGACCGGTTTCTCATTCTGCATACACTTCCATCAAAGATTCAAAACGACAATCTCAATGTATAAGATTCTTGGCACAAAACTCTTCTGGTTTAAGTCATTTACATGAACTTCGTGAATGTAAAAATGACTTGACTACGGAAATTATAAGCCTCACACATTGTATATCCATAAAAAGTAGTCCTACAAAACAGTAGAAAAGCAAATCGTGTAAATGCGATAATATTGAATCTTTTGGGGCATATGTGTCGTTTGAAAAATAGTTGTCATTGTTTCAGCTATCATTTATAACACAACCACTGAAATACAAGAAATTTTACCGATATAAATTTAAACACTAAATTTATTTCCGACATTGGCGTAGTGATATTCATAACTGATTTTTGACGTCAAACGTCAGCCGGTGTTGATGTTCCGTTGACAATATTCTTATGTTGAACATATCTTCCGTCGTGCACCAGATTTATCCTCAAATTTGCCATTTTGTTCTTATGATTTGAAAAAGAATCATTCGTTAAGTTGGTTCTTTGCATTTTACAAAATGAGCATGAGTTTTGAGATTCCAAATGGACTTACGGACCTTCTGCAAGATTTTACTGTGGCAGTTTTGAAGGAACGTCCGCCAGATCTGGTAAAATTTGCATCGGTGTATTTTAATAAACTCCATGACAAACAAACAGAAGAACAGTTGGAGAAAGGTAGAGGAGTTCGATTTGTGGAATCTGAACCGATGCAAACAGATGAGAGTGATGACGAACCAATACCAGGTAAATTACTTGTGTTGCTATGATGCATTTTTTATCACACTTTCTTTCATTGTAGTGCAATGAAGTGCAGCTCTAAGGAGAAACGATCTTTCATTTTGCACGTACATTTATGCATGACATTAATTGTTTAAGCAGATAATAATGCAACATATGTACAATAACTTTTGTTTGTTGAGGGGGGAGGGAAAGTAATGTTGTAGCATGAAATGGTTGTCTAATATGGTTGAACAATTATGGAAGTTTATGCAAATGAGGTAACCCAACTATGAGTTAAAGATGAGATGTGTTCATATTTAAAACAACGGCATGGAACAGATTATTAAGAGGTGGTTTCACAGTTTGTTTAACATAACTGATAATACCTATTAGGTCATTTGCTAGTTTCATTTTAGAATTGCAGCATTAATGGTTATTGGTACAGTAACTGCAAATGGGGAACGTTGAGATGCCATGCTTGCCGGAGCTAAACACAAATTAAGTACCTTGCAACTCAAAGTGCAACAAAGAATTTGTGTTTCAGTTGCACATGTGCATTTCCAGCATAAATTTAAACAAACCCGTGCAACTCAACATGCATTTCAACACAGCTTGATTGGAAAAGATGACATATAATTGTTGGCGATTGTTATCTTTTGCATGAACTTGATACAAAAATATAGATTGAAACAAAACCCTAAGAAATACAGATCAATTATAGATAGTTAACTTCCAATTGTTTACTAAAAAGTTTCTGCAGAGCCCTGCTTAGGACTTATGAAATCCTGGAAAGTTGTAAAATATCTGAAATACTGTTGACATAACTTCAAACCCTATATAAACAAATGAACTTAAATTAACCTAATTTGTTAACCGAATTTACCTGAACCTAATTTGTTAACAAATGTCTCCTTTAAGCATATAGCTTTTAAGTCTTTAGAAGTAGAGTCAGGTTTGTGAGGTGATTGCTAGAACTTGCTAATAGAGGACAGTCCTTCATCGAGGCACTATTTCTTATAGTGTAGTGCTGACAGATTGCTCAGGAAGCTGAATTAATTAACTGCTTTTATCAAGGTGAATCAAATTTTAGTTGGTAACCTTTGAAAGGTAAACTTTCGCTTTTTTTAATTCACACAATTTGCTTAATGATGATGTATAAGTAAAATTTTGAATGAAGCTGTAAATGAATCTTTTGTAACATTATTGGTTGATGTTTACTCATTTGTAAGAATGATCACATGCCATTTAGAACATTTCTATGTGATCACTGTGACTGATTGACCTGCTGTATTGTCTCAGAAAAAACACCAAGTAGAAATGAGAAGAACTCTACTGCTAAATAGCACTTTTATGATTTTAAAGTACTTGATTCAATCTTTTGAATTTGGCAGTAACACTAAACAGCTCTACTAAAAATTTACCTTTACATTTTTCTTTTGCTGATTATTTAATTCAGTGATTTTGTAATTCTTTTCTTACCCACTTCTTCAGACGTAATCATTTGAAAAGCACCCACATTAAATGATTTACTAAGTCAATGTGAGGCAGTGATAGTTTTTTGCCCAAAAGATCTCATTAAATTTCATTTCCGCAAAACTCATTACTTTTATTTATTTTAATCATTTTTCTATAGAAAAAAACATGGATTTTTAAGTTTGGGTCAAAAAAGCCAATTGATTTAATCTAGAAAAAAATCACTGGTGAGGAAGTGGGACTTTTTACATTGAGTAGTACTCAATTCTTCCATCTCTGTCATTATGTTTTATTAAATAGAATATGAATTCTTTATATAGCTCTCCATAATGACCCTGCAGTCATTAAACCCCATATGAGGAAAATGGCTTAATGAGTTAAGATAAATTGCTGTTTATTTTAATTTATTTAAGGCATTCGGACAAGTTCATTTTATAAAAGATTAAGTTATAACCTGTATCATAATCCATGATTAAGGCTTGTGGGTTTTAAGTGCATGAGTATGTTTTGAATATGAAAACTCTTTATTGAATTGTATCGTTACGAGAAATCTTTCCTTTTCCAAAAATGTTTTCCAGATTCGTCTGCATCAAACTGGTTAGATGTCGTTATTGTTTGGTAAAGGGCTAGCATCACGTGACAGGAACGGTTAAACTTCTCCAAAGACCCACCTGACAATGGTACCTAAAAATACCACATTCACATTCTGATTTAACTGTTGTTCACGCAATAAGAAACGTTGAAACGGTTTGCAGTATCTGCAATACAAAACATGATATATATGTATATATCACTTGTACGCTTATAAACGGGGTTGCGAAACCTAACCGTCAATAATGAAAATATAGCCTTATGTTTCTTTTAGATTCTAAATTGTCGTTTTATGGTTAGAGGGCAATCTATTTTGAAAGGTTGAAGGCAAATTAAAGGAGATAAATGCTATATCAAACTATATTATTTGGTGAACTTTTGGATCGATTCAAATGGTTTTCACCAGAAAACACCATCAGCACAACTTAAATGTGAAAGTAAACCAGAAATAACTCAAATTAGCAAGTTTTATAATTCAGATTTCCTGATTCTTCACCTCTGATCTTGACAGTTGATACACACATTTTTGAACCGACCAATCAGAATTCCTTATTTTGAATATGTAAACAAACAGGTGGTTGACAAACATGATTGAATTGGAGACAACTATACTTCAAACACAAAATAACTTATTTTAAATGATTCTATTTAATAGGATCTTCAACATTCCTAAACTAATTCGCATTATTTTTAAGAACATAATAAAAGAACTCCATATATTTTTTCAGTAATTTATTTGTACTCCTCTCCTTTGATGTGCCTTTAAGTAAACCTAATCTGTGATATAGTCCTTTTAAGACTGCCTTGAGTAATCGTTTCACTAGATGATTTCTGAAGATGAGCGTATCACCTCTCTAAGTTCACAGCTGTAAAATTTCATCTCACGCATGTATATGTATACATGTGCTTTTGTTTTTCTCTATTAGGACCGAATAGAAAATGTTCCATGTAATCCGCTGCTTTACCACACGAACACTTCCAATTAAGGGAATGCATACCTGCATACGCATTTCTTACGCAATTTAACGTCATGTTTGTAGTAGTAATCTTTATTTACATTTGAACATTGTACAATCATAAAATACATTTACAACGCAAACTTTCAATTCATAAAGAATACGATGCCATTCCACAAAGATGAGTCTAAGTATGATAAGATACAAGATAAATTAACATCTTATAACTCAAGATATGAGGAAATGGACCCATTTAAAAAAAATAAAAAAAATAAACAGTATACGAAACAAAACATAAAAATTGTCATCACAGTATACAGCCATAATAATGATAAGGGCATAATAATAAGAACATTTCTAAACGAACATGACATAATTAAAAGAAAGAAAAAACACGATATCAAAAGAAAAGATAATCATAACACAATAAATACTATTTTGTGATATGATAGCTGCTTTATTTAACCAGTAATGTGTAGCATTTACTAATAAACTATGACATAAATCCATTTCCCCATCCAATAACTGGCAATTTGTCCAATTAGAAAGTGACAGCCGACAATTAAGAATGGATGGGAAAAGCAAACCCTTTTGCACTCAGTTAATTGATATAAACCAATGTGATAAAAGAATGAATTTTACATTCAGAGCAATTTATCCTTTTACCACTTTAGTTTGCGAGGGATCATCAAAAGACGCGGTAAAGTGGGATATCAAGGAGTCATAAGGGCAGACATTCAAAAACGTCTTCAAGGGGGCCAATTAAGGATGTGGACATGTGAGATTTATCTTTATAGATAAATTCATGATTTATTTTTCAAACTATGTTTTTTTCCTGAAAGACCATTATAAGATCATAATAATGTTAGGTTGAAAAATGCAAAAACAAATGATGAAAAAATTCTCTATATGCAAATTATTGCTAATATAGTAACAAAAGGTATTTCTTTAGGAAAATTGGCACTTTTAGGTTCAAATATCCAGTTTTGAGACGATATCGGTTTCTTTACTTATCTACAAATCAGAAGTTATTTATAACCTTATTGTGTCCTTTGTATTTATTACTCCATTCAAATAAATCTTTACATATTTAACAAACATAAAAAAATGAATATACACTACTATAAACAGAACGTTTTGCAGACGTCTTGTCACGATATGTACAATACATAAAGTACATTATTAGGCTACGTATCTTTAAGTAAGCTCAGAGGCAAAATGTCTTGTGCTCTTTATTTCTAAAGCGTTAACCCATTACCAAACAATAACGACATTTGACCAGTTTGTTGCAGGTGACTCTATAAAAACATCATGGGAAAAGGTGAAATTTCTCATGAGGAGCAAATTATCCTTTTCCCACAATGTTTTCTGTCCTATCAGAAGGTTGTTTGTCATTTCATCAAATTTTGCAATGTCGACTGAAAATTCTTGTTTGGGACAAATTTGGGACAGTCGATAATTTGGCGTTTGGAAAAGGGTTAAAACGAATGCCTCGTTATGAAGATTTATTAACCCTTTACGGTATATAGCGCCGTCGCCGCCTTATCGATTACCGTATAAAACCCTTTTCGCCGTTTTACCTATTACCGTATAAAACCTATTTTGACGTTTTATCGATGACCGCATAGAACGCTTTTTGACAGCTGAAATTTTTATTCAACTTTAACCCTTAATTACATAACTTTACACAAAGGTCACTTTCTCCAAATTTCATTTTCCTCTTAAATAAATATGTTTTCTTTCATTTCCGATGATAAAATCATAGGGTCAAAGTTTAAACTTTTGCTCTAGAGAGAACCTTTTGATAATGGTCTCACGACATCCTTCTGAAAATACCGCTAGCAAATTGAGATGAAGGGAATTCAAATTACCATCCCAATTACTGAGAGGCCTTCAATATCCGGTCATAAAAGATCAGAACAATGCCGATTTGTAAAGACTCGATAAGGATTTCATGCAATTCTTTATAAACTTAACACTCTTCTAAAAATTCTATCCAATGAAAGAGCATACGGCACGCGATCTGTAAAGAATGTTTATGACACGGAGCTATTGTTCTAAATTCAAAGGCGATTGACAATAAAGACGTTGAATAATGGACGTTATAAAGATTGTGAGATTAACTTCAGAATGCCTTTATCATGTGAATGTACATTATATTGTATATTGTATTCTATATGTTATAACGAGAAACTTGTATAAAGACGGCTGTTTTAAGACATTTAGCCAATATTGGTGTTTCCGATCGCATGTCAGACATCAATGTAGATTCAGAGCAGTCATTTGATCGTTTTTTTTAGCCTGAAGATGATGAAATGCTTATAAATCTTACCAATTCACGGACAAGCAAATAAGATCATTCCTCCGACTTTACTACAACAAAGAGCTTTTGGTAAATTCATCACCCATGGACATGTTTTTTACGGAAATATAAGCATGTTTCGTTGTCATTATGAATTGATATTAACCATTTTACATGTATAAGATGACCAGGTTTAACTTCTTTACGAAGCAATATTGCGTTGAAAAACATTCTTTTTTTTAATTTTGGAAACGGTTAAATAAAATTATTCAGCTTTGTTGAGAAATATGCAAAGACAAAGTATGCATCTCGAGTCATGAATGGACTTTTTTGTCAACAAAATTTCCTTCAATTGATGACAAAACAGAAAATCAAATTAGGGATCTCTTGGGGAAAACACATAAGTTACTATATTACTTTTGATTTTGTATAATTCACACCTCAATATACAGTTTCATTGTTTGTTTATTTTGTACACCTAAATCCTGATATGTATGTATCACTAAATGAAGAAAAAATCATCAACTTAAAGGAAATTTTGTTCTCGTCGTCTTTTATCCTTTGAGAAAATCTATTAGATGAACGTAAATTGCATTAATTCTGGTTTGATTAACAGTACCCCAACCAATAACAATTATCGGAGATATAATCCTGTGCAAATAGGTACCTATGGTGACTGATTATGTATGCGTTAATGGTCTCCGATAATCGGATGGTTTATACCTATGGTGTCACAGAAAAGCCTTATCTCTATACCTTAAAGGGTTAACTCGTTATAAATAGATTATCTAGTCGTTAAAAAGAGTTTGTTGACCAAATTATATGTCTTTCATAACGTCTTACATGTAAATATAGAATTATAATAACCATGAGCCTATGTGTTTAAAGTTGAAAGAAGTATGTTAATTATGTTAAAGAACTATGACATCTTAAAATTGAAGTGTAGAAAAGAACAGTTTATATTTACGTGAAGTGTTTACTTAAAACGAACTTGGCCTTTCTTTCTGATTTGTTCTATTATATTTTCGTAATTGACCCACTGTTTTACACATAAACCTCCCTCGACTCGAAATTCTCTGCAGGGTCTTGGAACGAACGGCACGGCCAAAACGGAAACAACGTTCATCGGCGGTAGCGGAAAATTGGTCGTCCAAACATGGCGTTTATAAAACAACGAAAAACAAAAGTAACCTGCTGAAAAAAATGCATAAATATCTGCTCACTCATGGGCGCCGTCAATCTGCTTTAAATGAAAAACATTTATCGAATGATCACCATATTATCATGGCTCATCTTCCTTTAAAGTCCTCATCCTTTGTTCAAATGCCCCGCTCGAGAAGTACATCGCATTTGGCCTCGGAGCAGGTTGGTCGTAGTGTTTCGATCGGAGCTCCACACTCATATCTGAATCGCGGCTCGACCAGCTCTGTGGATCAATGGAGTCGATACTCGTCATGGATCGGATAGACGCCGGCCGCAGGACGACGTGACATGCGCACTCCATCAAAGTGTTGTCACTTGTCATAAAACGCGCCATTTCCCCGGCTACATGCTCATAGTGGTGCTTTGCGCCCAGGCCCTGTTGGAGCTGTTCTAACGCGTACCTGTTGCCCTCGACTTCCTTTATCAATCTATCCCAGAGTGCATCTTGCGCCCCCATCGGTCTTTCGTCGTGTATGATAACGGTGTACAGCTTGTCGGTTAGGTGGCCTCTGGCGTACAGCTCGTCTGCAACGTATTTGATGTTCACATGTAGCTTGATCTTGCACCTGACGCATCGTCTGTCCCTGAATCCAGCTTTAAAGAGTTCTTCGAAGCGCTCCTTGATCTTGGTTCCGAGCGTTGGGTGGTCTTGTGCTATTCTTTTGACGAAGTTTTCCATGATCTTCTGATCTCTACTTCTGACGATAGCAATGGCGAGCCGCATTTGGTCCTTCCTCTCGCTTCTGTCTCTGACATGACGGCATTCGTCCTCGGTAAGGCAGCCATCTTGGATCAAATGGTCTGGCAGATGGCTCTCCCGGAAAGTTACTTGGTCCACAATCTCCGGAATGTTCGCTTTGATTGCCTCCGAAAGGCAATCTCTCATGTTAGGCGCTGCCTTTCTTCGCTTACACGCGGTGTTTCCTGAAATTTCAAAAGCACAAATAGATAAGCATACATGTAAATCTTTTACAAACTGACCTTGATTTGCGATGCAAAGTTTTTAAATGCGATAGAAAAATACGTATCAATATTTTTCTTTAATGTGGCGATTTCTTATGTACATGTAAATATATTTCTTTAAAATATGGTTGCTGAAGATCTGATGGCTTTCAAGTTTCAACACAACATTTTCTAGAAACGCTTTCAATGAACTCAAGTATATAGAAAACTTGTACGAACTGGTCAACTTGGCAGATAAGCACAGAAGCAAATTTGGTACCTAACAATAACGAAAACGAGCAATTTCTCCTTTTCCCACAATGTTCTCTGCCCTATCAAAAGATTGTTTTTGAATTTCATCACATTCTGAAATGTCGTCTGCAAACTCTTTTAATTTGGGACACTCCAAAAGCTGGCGATAAGTAAAGGGTTAATGTAAAGTGAATGAATATTTTGCTAGCCGGCCCACTTATATGAGTCTATTGCTACTTGTCCGAAAATACAGCATCAGCAGCAGTATTCAGAAAACAAACATTTATAGTTTGATATTGTGTAGAATCCGTTGAAATAAAAGGTTTACTTCTCATTTTCTCATAGTCCATTCAGTAGATTCATTTTTTCGTTCAATACTTTTATTCCAACGTTAAACACTCACCAAATAAAGATAAAACAAAATTCTTTCTTTGTCACTAGTATTAACTTACCTAATGTGTTCACCTCAAGAGTGTGCATCAAAAGGTTTTGTTGGTGTATATGAGTTCTTTCAGGATGAATCTGGCGTTGTCTAGTATTATGTGACATGTTATCTCTTTGGTGACAATTCTGATTACTGTTTGTACAGTGTTCAGTTCTGGTTCCTCTGAAAAATACGTATGCTATGATTAAATCATTAATTCTCGTACATTCAAGTACAAACCGGGTTTTTCTCTCATGTCTTTATCGTCCAATAATTCTTTATCGCGACTCATCGACAATGATATCCCACCTGTTGTCAATCAAGGGGTCAGACAAGAAGGCACACAGACACTTAGGAAGACAAGCATAGAGGCAGAAAGAAAGGCGGAAAGAAAGGCGGAAGAAATCAGGTAAATAGCCTCGCGGGTCCTGGTCCATGCGTATACCCCGCATTAGCCTTATGCGGGTATGCATGGGCCAGGGTACCGTTTTACTAAGCACTGTAATCTTGCATAAGTTCAAAGCAGCATTCCCTCTTATAACAATATTGGGCTAAGCAACATTGCAAAGTAGCACATCATTGGAATCGTCTCTCCGAGACGCTTCCAATGACGTGCCACAATGCAATATTATGTTATCGTTTAAGACTCTATCCATACGTATCTGTTTTGACTTACGCAAATATTTTCCTTAAGTTGTATAGTAAAACGGAACCCAGGACCCCAGGCCTCCAAGCTAAAAACCTATATTACAAATATTACAGAAAATGGTAACATACGTACAGCAAGGTATATAGGAAGTATGATAGGCATGATTACAAGCATACAGGCATCCGAACTTGTAAAATCATGAACGGGCTTTTTCATGCCATGTCAGTTTTAAAGAAAGAGCTTTCTTCTGAAGGGGTTAGTTCCGTCATTCGAAAACATGCAGTCAAACGAAGATATCCAAGATATTTTGTTTAAAATCTAAAAAAAAACCTATTATACCAATAACATTAAGTTGACAAACCGTTAATGTCTTATGAAACCCTTTTCTTGTTGATAACCCTTTTATATACCACCATGTATCAGATAGCAAATGCGTGCTTGATTTATACCAGCTTCCTGGTTTTGTTAAAATTTGGTAAAAGGGGTGTATCCTGGTTTCCTACACTAGTATTTCAAAAACCATTTTACAGAACAGAGGAAGAAGGACATTTTATTTCAACCGAAGCATATACAGCTCATGGTTGACATAGATTATAACAATAAACTCATCTTCGCATACACTTGTACAGATCCTGTAATGTTTGTTTCCCTTAGTAGTATCATCTCGTAAAGACGATTCTGGTGAGTACCAACAACTTAGGATTTAAGAAAGTAACACGAAACTAGCGCCCTTCGTCAAGATCGCTGTTAGGTCATAAATCCTCGACATGTACATATATAAATCTTACTCATATATCATGCAATAAGATAACATATCAGTATATTGATATATGGTTGAGTTTTGACTTACATGACAGTTAATGACTCGTAGAACAAACAAAACCCATGGACAACACAGCCGATGAAAATTAAAGACCAAGCGTGAGGTTTGAAAAAGAAAGAGAAAACGCTCTCAATACAAAGTTTGAATTGATTATATAACAATTCTGCACATTTTTGTTAACATGGGTGTTATTTGGTTATTAACACTCACATACATTTAGCTAAAGCTTTGAGTACTCGATGAATAAAGCGAGTTCTCTTTAGTCGCAATGGTTTCTACCCAAAATAACCAATTCTGATTTATATATTTTACTGTTTAAGCGTCGTCTGCAGTTGCCACCAATTTTGAGCGGTCAGAAAAAAAGCGCATAAAACCCCATGAGCACGCAGTAATTGTTTAATTAACCCTACATGTACCGATCTAAACACATCGGGTGTATTTCTCAGCTCACGAAAATACCCAAGTAGTTTCGATTGTACATGTACGTGTTGTCATGGGATAAACTGCTAGAAGGCTTACAAGTTCATCGAAATTATAAAATTATAAAAATGTGATATCAAAAACCATATTACAAGCATGATATGTCTGATTACTCAAAGTGTAACGAACCGAACAAATTAACTTTGAAAAACAATTCCGATCAGTGAAAAATAATTCTAAATCACACACTTACATCCTGATTACACACCACTATGCATGCAGCTATTAAACCTCAACGAGATGTACGAATACCCAAGTAACTACGATTGGTCAAAACAAGTGCTTCTGTAAATGCTTGAATGAATTCAACAGTTGTCAAAATAAGTGTTTCTGTAAAGGCTTGGCTCACTGAATGAATTCAACAGGTGTCAAAAAAAGTGTTCCTGTAAAGGATTGGCTCACTGAATGAATTCAACAGGTGTCAAAAAAAGTGCTTCTGTAAAAGCTAAGTTCACTAAGTAAATAGAACAGTCGTTCAAAGCAAATGTTTCTGCAAAGCCTAAATTCACTACGTGAATTGAGCCTATTTCACTGCATGAATTGATCGATTTGTCAAAACAAATTTTTCTGCAAAGCCTAAATTCACTAAGTGAATTGAGCTTTTTCCACTGCATGAATTGATCGATTTGTCAAAACAAGTGTTTCTGCAAAGCCTAAATTCACTAAGTTAATTGAGCTTTTTTCACTGCATAAATTGATCGATTTGTCAAAACAAATTTTTCTGCAAAGCCTAAATCCACTTAGTAAATTGAGCCTATTTCGCTTCATGAATTGATCGATTTGTCAAAACAAATGTTTCTGCAAAGCCTAAATTCACTGAGTGAATTGAGCCTATTTCACTGCATGAATTTTCGACTGTCGCAATTTGAAAGAGTTTGCAGACGACATTTCAAAATATGATGAAATTGAACAATATTCTTCAGATAGAGCAGAACACATTGTAGGAAAAGGAAAAATTGCTCGTTACGAACAATTTCTCCTTTTTCCACAATGTTTTCTTAAGTCGTCTGCAACAAAGTCGGCAAATGTCGTTATTGTTTGGGAAAGGGTTAAAGGCGCTTGTTCACCCATGAGACAATTTTTAAAATAAAATGTCATTGAAACAATATAGGTTTTTTTTGTAGTATGATATACAAATAAAAATAGCATTATGAACCCTGGTTATTTCAATTAATCTAATTATTGTTTGCACCCATTATCAAATGCCAAATTTTCGTCTGCCCCAAATTGAAAGAGTTTGCAGACGACAGCTCTAAATGTGATGAAATTGGAATTTACCCTTCTGATAGAGAAATATCTCCTTTTCCCACAGTGTTTTCAAGAGTCGTCTGCAACAAATTGGTTAAGTGTCCTTATTCTTTGGTAATGGGTTAACAATTACTTAAATGGAACAAAATGGAAGAAATCGAAACCGAAACTAGAAATAAGGGACAGTTGACAAATGAAATAAAACTTTCGTGGGAAAAACAATCACGCGCTCAAGTATGAATAGTTTCCCCTTATTCATAAATATCATTTACTCGACTTCAAGATACAGAAAATTCCAACATGGCGTTCATTTCGTTAACGTTTAACCTAACATATTCCTTACAATGGTTTACATGGATAATGTGTTATGAAAATCATCATATCTTACCTTGTAGTTTGTAAAGTAGTTCGTTATGATTAGGCAAATGTGGTCAGCACTTCATTTCATAAACAAATAATCCGTTTTTAAACATTTTCCTTAACACAGACGGTTTATAACATCATTGCAGCAGACGGCACGGGGCTATTCTAGTGCGTCGTATTTCGTAACGTTGTTTTATACCCAATCATACAATGTAAAGCTTGAATTGCCACATGATAACGACAATGCATACACTTGATTTGCATATTATCTACGAAACCTGAATCGGAGAAAACAGCATTGTAACACTTCACCCCAGTCAAGTGGAAAAGATCGTTGGTCCAAATTGAAAAAAAAATAACCAGCAGACCACAAAACGTGGCATTAATGATTTAGTATGCTTTTCCTTCGTAAAAGTCAACAGAAGCCACAGTGACATAATGATGATAAATTGCTAATTGTGAGCAATTTGTCCTTGCGTCACATTGGCTTGTCAAGACTTCAGCAGCAAATTGACATGTTAAATAGAAAGGGATAGTTGATCAATTTTCCCGAAAGCATGTACATTTTTTTAAACAAGATAAGTGCCACCCTCTCAACACAGACACATAGGCGTAGGAGCGTTTTCAACATTGGGGGCCAACTTCAGATGAAGACCGGTCTAAGAATAAATGTTCCTAAACTTTTTAATGACTCTTCATGCATTTACAAATTCAATAACATTATGAGAATTAAAAGAAAGCGTATGAAAATGTGTATCTTTAATAATAATAAATAAAAAAAAGGGATATGCCAGGGCTCTATCTCACGCGGAAATCAAATGTATTGATTTAAACAAAAAGTAGCAGTCACCAGACTGTCACAACCACTGATTCATCTTCGATAAGAACGAGAATAAATTATTTTTCAAGCTTTAGCTAACAATTGAAGACAATATTGAGTCTGACTCCTTAGAACAAATTCTATTACACCATTGTTTTTGTCAATCAAGACGTCCCGGGTATTTTTGTGAGATGAGTTTTCATTGGATAAACCCGATGTGTTCAGATTGTCATTTGCGATGATGACGTAAAAAGATTTTGGTTATTGTTCGTTACAAAAGGCGAATTGGAATTAGATAAAGCACAAAAATACACATTTATTTTTATTCTGTCGTTAAATTTCGTTTCTTTTCTTTTTCTTTTCAAATATCTTCATTTGCCATTGTGAATATTGGGGGCAAAGTATAGTCTTTCTCCAGTAGGGGTGGAACATCTTAATGAAAAGGATTTATGGTCTTAAACGGTCTACTCGATCGAATGTCAAATATACAATGCATTCTAAACAGAACTCAAAAGGTCAACAGCGAGTCAGCCTTGACACAAGATGGTTTTGGGATCGAAACCGCCTGCAAGAACAGCTTTGAACGTGTACACCAAGGACAATTGCACTACTAACAGCGGAGCTTTGAACGTGTACGCTAGGGACAATTGTTAGACTGTCAAAAGAGTTTTGTAAGTGTGCACCAGGGACAATTGCTGGACTGTAAGAAGAGCTTTGTAAGTGTACGTTAGGGACAATTGCTGGACTGCAAGAAGAGCTTTGTAAGTGTACGTTGGGGACAATTGCTGGACTGCCAGAAGAGCTTTGTAAGTGTACACCAGGTACAATTGCTGTACTGCCAAACGAGCTTTGTAAGTGTACACTAGGGACCATTGCTGGGCAGTAAGAAGAGCTTTGTACGTGTACACTAGGGACAATTGTTGGACTGCCAAAAAAGCTTTGTATGTTTACGCTAGGGACAATTACTGTACTGCCAGAAGAGCTTTGTAAGTGTACACTAGGGACCATTGCTGGAATGCCAAAAGAGCTTTGTAAGTGTACACCAGGGACAATTGCTAGGCGGTAAGAAGAGCTTTGTACGTGTACATTAGGGACAATTGTTGGACTGCCAAAAAAGCTTTGTATGTGTACGCTAGGGACAATTGCTACCAGAAGAGCTTTGTAAGTGTACACTAGGGACCATTGTTGGACTGCCACAAGAGATTTGTACGTGTACGCTAGGGACAATTGCTGGACTGCCAGAAGAGCTTTGTAAGTGTACACCTGGGACAATTGTTGTACTAACAGCGGAGCTTTGAACGTGTACGCTAGGGACAATGGCTGGACTGCCAAAAGAACTTTGTACATGTACACTTGGGACACTTGCTTGACAGTAAGAAGAGCTCTGTAAGTGTACCCTAGGGACCATTGTTGGACTGCAAAAAGAGCTTTGTAAGTGTACACTAGGGACAATTGTTGGACTGCCAAAAGAGCTTTGTACGTGTACACTAGGGACAATTGCTGGACTGCCATAAAAGATTTGTATGTGTACACCTGGGACAATTATTGTACTAACAGCGGAGCTTTGTACGTGAACGTTAGGGACAATGGCTGGACTGCCAAAAGAGCTTTGTACATGTACACTTGGGACACTTGCTTGACAGTAAGATGAGCTCTGTAAGTGTACCCTAGGGACAATTGTTGGACTGCCAAAAGAGCTTTGTAAGTGTACACCTGGGACAATTGTTGTACTAACAGCGGAGCTTTGAACGTGTACGCTAGGGACAATGGCTGGACTGCCAAAAGAGCTTTGTACATGTACACTTGGGACACTTGCTTGACAGTAAGAAGAGCTCTGTAAGTGTACCCTAGGGACAATTGTTGGACTGCCAAAAGAGCTTTGTACGTGTACACTAGGGACAATTGCTGGACTGCCATAAGAGATTTGTATGTGTACAATAGGGACCATTGCTGGACTGCCAGAAGAGCTTTGTACGTGAACGTTAGGGACAATTGTTGAACTGCCAGAAGAGCTTTGTACGTGTACGTTAAGGACTATTGCTGGGCAGTAAGAAGAGCTTTGTACGAGTACACTAGGGACCATTGTTTGAATGCCAGTAGAGCTTTGTATGTGCACACAAGCGACCATTGTTGGACTGCCAGAAGACCTTTGTACCTGTACACTAGGGATAATTGTTGGACTGCCATAAGAGCTTTGTACGTGTACACAAGGGACCATTGTTGGACTGCCAGAAGACCTTTGTACCTGTACACTATGGACCATTGCTGGACTGCCAGAACAGCTTTGTACGTGTACGTTAGGGACAATTGCTTGACAGTAAGAAGAGCTTTGTAAGTGTACAATAGGGACAATTGTTGGACTGCCAAAAGAGCGTTGTATGTTTACGCTAGGGACAATTACTGTACTGCCAGAAGAGCTTTGTATGTGTACACCAGGGACAATTACTGAGCAGTAAGAAGAGCTTTGTACGTGTACATTTGGGACAATTTTTGGACTGCCAAAAGAGCTTTGTATGTGTACGCTAGGGACAATTGCTGCCAGAAGAGCTTTGAAAGTGTACACCAGGGACAATTGCTTGACAGTGAGAAGAGCTTTGTATGTGTACACTAGGGACCATTGTTGGACTGCCACAAGAGATTTGTACGTGTACGCTAGGGACAATTACTGTACTGCCAAAAGAGCTTTGTAAATGTACACCAGGGACAATTGCTGGGCAGTAAGAAGAGCTTTGTACGTGTACATTTGGGACAATTTTTGGACTGCCAAAAGAGCTTTGTATGTGTACGCTAGGGACAATTGCTGCCAGAAGAGCTTTGAAAGTGTACACCAGGGACAATTGCTTGACAGTGAGAAGAGCTTTGTATGTGTACACTAGGGACCATTGTTGGACTGCCACAAGAGATTTGTACGTGTACGCTAGGGACAATTGCTGGACTTCCAGAAGAGCTTTGTACGTGTACGTTAAGGACAATTGCTGGACAGTTAGAAGAACTTTGTACGTGTACACTAGGGACAACTGCTGGACTGCAAGAAGAGCTTTGTTCGTGTACATAAGGGACAATTGTTGGACTGCAAGAAGAGATTTGTATGTGTACGCTAGGGACAAGTGCTCGACTGCCAGAAGAGCTTTGTTCGTGTACATTAGGGTCAATTGTTGGACTGCAAGAAGAAATTTGAATGTGTACGCTAGGGACAACTGCTGGACTGCCAGAAGAGCTTTGTGCGTGTACAATAGGGACAATTGTTGGACTGCCAAAAGAGATTTGTAAGTGTACGCTAGGGACAATTGCTGGACTGCAAGAAGAGTTTTGTATGTGTACACTACGGACAGTAGCTTGACTGCCAGAAGAGCTTTGTAAGTGTACACTAGAGACAATTTCTGTACTGCCAGAAGAGCTTTGTACGTGTACGTTAGGGACAATTGCTGGACTGCCAAAAGAGCTTTGTAAGTGTACACAAGGGACAATTGCTGGACTGCCAAAAGAGCTTTGCACGTGTACACTAGGGACCATTGCTAGACTGCAAGAAAAGATTTGTATGGGTACGCTAGGGACAATTGCTCGACTGCCAGAAAAGCTTTGTACGTGTACGTAAGGGACAATTGTTGGACTGCAAGAAGAGATTTGTACATGTACACTAGGGACCATTGTTGGACTGCCAAAAGAGCTTTGTACGTGTACACTAGGGACCATTGCTGGACTGCAAGAAAAGATTTGTATGGGTTCGCTAGGGACAATTGCTCGACTACCAGAAGAGCTTTGTACGTGTACATTAGGGACAATTGTTGGACTGCAAGAAGAGATTGGTATGTGTACGCTAGGGACAATTGCTGGACTGCCAAAAGAGCTTTGTACATGTACACTAGGGACCATTGTTGGACAGTAAGAAGAGCTTTGTATGTGTACGCTAGGGACAATTGCTGGACTGCCAGGAGAGCTTTGTATGTGTACATTAGGGACAATTGCTGGACAGTAAGAAGAGCTTTGTAAGTGTACACTAGGGACAATTTTTGTACTGCCAGAAGAGCCTTCAACGTGTACACTAGGGACAATTGTTGGACTGCAAGAAGAGATTTGTATGTGTACGCTAGGGACAATTGTTGTACTGCAAGAAGAGCTTTGAACATGTAGACTAGGGACAATTGCTGGACAGTTAGAAGAGCTTTGTACGTGTACACTACGGACAGTTGTTGGACTGCAAGAAGAGATTTGTATGTGTACGCTAGGGACAATTACTGTACTGCCAAAAGAGATTTGTATGTGTACGCTAGGGACAATTGCTGGACTGCAAGAAGAGCTTTGTACTTGTACACTACGGACAGTTGTTGGACTGCAAGAAGAGATTTGTATGTGTACGCTAGGGACAATTGCTGGACTGCCAGAAGAGCTTTGTACATGTACACTAGGAACAATTGTTGGATTGCCAACAGAGATTTTTATGTGTATGCTAGGGACAATTGCTGGACTGCAAGAAGAGCTTTGTACGTCTAAACTAGGGACAATTACTGTACTGCCAGCAGAGCTTTTTAAGTGTACACTAGGGACAATTGTTGTACTGCCAAAAGAGCTTTTTAAGTGTACACTAGGGACAATTGCTGTACTGCCAACAGGGTTTTGTAAATAAGCACTAGGGGCAATTGTTGTACTGCAAGCAGAGCTTTGAACGTGTTTACTAGGGACAATTGTGGTATTGCCAAAAGAGCTTTGTACGTGTACACTAGGAACAATTGCTGTACTGTCAGAAGAGCTTTGATCGTGTACACTAAGGAAAATTGCTGTATTGACAAAAGGGCTTTGTACGTGTACACCAGGGACAATTGTTGGACTGCCAGGAGAGCTTTGTACTTGTACACTAGGGACAATTGTTGGACCGCCAGAAGAGCCTTGTACATGTACACTAGGGACAATTGTTGGACCGACAGAAGAGCTTTGGACGTGTACACTAGGGACAATTGTTGGACCACCAGAAGAGCTTTGCTTGTGTACACTAGGGATATTGTTGGACTGCCAGGAGAGCTTTGTACGTGTACACTAGGGACAATTGCTGGACTGCCAGAAGAGCTTTGTACGTGTGTACTAGGGACAATTGTTGGATTGTCAGAAGAGTTTTGTATGTGGACCTAAGGGACAATTGTTGTACTGCGAGAAGAGCTTTGAACGAGTACACTAGGGAAAATTGTTGTACTGCCAGAAGAGCTTTGAAAGTGTACACTAGGGACAATTGCTGGACTGTAAGAAGAGCTTTGTATGTGTTCACTAGGGACAATTGTAGTACTGCTAGAAGAGCTTTGAACATGTAGACTAAGAACAATTGCTGGATAGTAAGAAGTGCTTTGTAAGTGTACACTAGGGACAATTGCTGGCATGCCAGAATAGCTTTGAACATTTAGACTAGGGACGATTGTTGGACTGTCAGAAGAGTTTTGTATGTGGACCTTAGGGACAATTGTTGTACTGCCAGAAGACTTTTGTTTGTGTACACTATGAACAATTGCTGGAATACTAAAAGAGCTTTCTACATGTACACTAGGGACAATTGTTGGACTGCCAGAAGAGCTTTGTTTGTGTACACTAGGGACAATTGTTGGACTGCAAGAAGAGCTTTGTACGTGTACACTAGGGACAATTGTTGGACTGCCAGAAGAGCTATGTTTGTGTACCACAAGGGACAATTGCTGGACTGCCAGAAGAGCTTTGTACATGTACACTAGGGACCATTGCTGGACTACCAACAGAGCTTTGTACATGTACACTAGGGACCATTGCTGGACTGCCAAAAGAGCTTTGTTTGTGTACACTAGGGACAATTACTGGCCTGCAAGAAGGCTTTGAACGTTTAGACTAGGGACGATTGCTGGACTGTCAGAAGAGTTTTGTATGTGGACCTTAGGGACAATTGTTGTACTGCGAGAAGAGCTTTGAACGAGTACACTAGGGACAATTGTCGTACTGCCAGAAGAGCTTTGAAAGTGTACACTAGGGGCAATTGCTGGACTGTAAGAAGAGCTTTGTACGTGTACACTAGGGACAATTGTTGTACTGCAAGAAGAGCTTTGAACATGTAGACTAGGAACAATTGCTGGACTGTAAGAAGAGCTTTGTAAGTGTACACTAGGGACAATTTCTGTACTGACAGAAGAGCTTTGTATGTGTACACTAGGGACAATTGTTGGACTGCCAAAAGAGATTTGTATGTGTATGCTAGGGACAATTGTTGTGCTGCAAACTAGGGACAATTGCTGGTCAGTTAGAAGAGCTTTGTAAGTGTACACTAGGGACAATTTCTGTACTGACAGAAGAGCCTTCAACGTGTACACTAGGGACAATTGCTGGGTAAACAGAAGAGCTTTGTATGTGTACACTTGGGTCAATTGCTGGACTACCAGAAGAGCTTTGTACATGCACACTAGGGACAATTGCTGGACTACCAGCATAACTTTGTATATGTACACTAGGGACAATTGCTCGATTGCCAGAAGAGCTTTGTAAGTGTACACTAGGGACAATTGCTGGACTGTCAGAAGAGCTTTGTATGTGTACACTAGGGACAATTGTTGGACTGCCAGAAAAGCTTTGTACATGTACAAGAGGGACAATTGTTGTACTGCCAGAAGACCTTTGTTGTGTACACTAGGGACTATTGTTAGACTGCCAAAAGAGCTTTGAATGTGTACACCATGGACAATTGTTGGACTGCCAGAAAAGCTTTGTACGTGTACACTAGGGATATTGTTGGACTGCCAATAGAGCTTTGTACGTGTACTTTTGGGAAGTCGTTGTACTGCCAGAAGAGCTTTGTACGTGTACACTAGGGACCATTGTAGGACTTCCAAAAGACCTTTGTACCTGTACACTAGGGACCATTGTTGGACTGCCAGAAGAGCTTTGTATGTGTAGACTAGGGACAATTGCTGGACTGCCAAAAGAGCTTTGTACGTGTATGTAAGGGACAATTGCTGTACTGCCAGAAGACCTTTGTACGTGTACACTAGGTACCATTGTTGGACTGCCAGAAGAGCTTTTAATGGGAACATTATGGACAATTGTTGGACTGCCAGAAAAGCTTTTAATGGGTACATTATGGACAATTGCATAACTGCCAGAAGAGCTTTGTACGTGTACACTAGGGACCATTGTTGGACTGCCAGAAGAGCTTTTAATGGGTACATTATGGACAATTGTTGGACTGCCAGAAAAGCTTTGTATGTGTACACTAGGGACCATTGTTGGACTGCCAAAAGAGCTTTATATGTGTACACTAGGGGCAACTTCTTAACTGTCTGATGTACTTTTTTTTCAGGATTGAGGCATCTTTCGTTGGTAGTTCTGTTACCCAAATAGGCAGTACATCTAGCCATATTGCTCTTCTAGAAATACCCGTTCATAATTTTCATAAAGCTCCTACCATTTTTCCACACCGACTGGTGAAGTCACTTCACTCGACATAAGCGTCCACTCTCCGTCATGCAAAACCATGTTATGCCTGTACTATAAATTTTCTGTCTTCCCTCACTGTACCCGACTATGGAACCAACAGCCACAAGAGATTATTATCCTCGTTAATCTAGACCAGCTAAAAAGAACAGTTGCTAACATACAGTAATCATCCCAATGACAATGATTAAAATATAGCCTTTCACTCGTTATATACAGTTATATGGCTGGAAAACTACTCAAATGTCTGGTAATCGGACGAGTTTATGATGATGGACCTTTGAGATAAATTTGCCCAATTTGCCTGCATTTTAAAAGATGTGGGATTTTTCTTTTCCATCAAAATATTTGTGAAAAACGCAATTGTTTCATTAATTAAAAACTTGTCTGTAGAGCAACCCCCTCTTTCTATGAATTATTACTCAAATTGTCTTCTATTTGTCCGTAAAATTGTAATTAGATATTGTAATTAGTCAGTGTAATTTTGAGAATCTACGCAAGACTCTCACTTTGTCTTGATGTTTTCAAATGATTAACTCTTGCTTTTAAGACCAGATAACCATGCTTTTCAGGTTTTTGCTTATCCTTAGAATAACTCCTGGATTCAACCTCAACGTTTTTGTAAGGGGAGCAATCGTTGATTTAGAAATATTGATTATCTATTTGAGTTGCTTCCCTTTGCTTATATTCTCTTTGCTAATCTTGATAAAAATACGCTACAAGTAAACAAACGAATCGCGTAATGAAAAACAAGTCTGGGAATCATATTTCATCATCTTCTGTTGTAGACAAATAATTAATTATTATTGTAATAATACAACGCACTGTCGTCAACACAAAAAAAGTTATTGAGGTTGTGATTTATTTTTACATCACTGAGTGCAAGACTCTTGGTACTTTGGTGTCATGGACCACAGACGACACAATTCCGAGCGACCGGTTTCTCATTCTACATACACTTCCATCAAAGATTCAAAACGACAATCTCAATGTGCAAGATTCTTGGCACAAGACTCTTCTGGTTTAAGTCATTTACATGAACTTCGTGAATGTAAAAATGACTTGACTACGAAAATTATAAGCCTCACACATTGTATATCTATAAAAAGTAGTCCTACAAAACAGTAGAAAAGCAAATTGTGTAAATGCGATAAGATTGAATCTTTTGGGACCTATGTGTCGTTTGAAAAATAGTTGTCTTTGTTTCAGCTATTATTTATAACACAACCACTGAAATACAAGAAATTGTACCGATATAAATTAACACTAAATTTATTTCCGACATTGGCGTAGTGATATTCATAAGTGATTTTTGACGTCAATCGTCAGCCGGTGTTGATGTTCCGTTGACAATATTCTTATGTTGAACATATCTTCCGTCGTGCACCAGATTTATCCTCAAATTTGCCATTTTGTTCTCATGATTTGAAAAAGAATCGTTCGTTAAGTTGGTTCTTTGCATCTTACAAAATGAGCATGAGTTTTGAGATTCCAAATGGACTTACGGACCTTCTGCAAGATTTTACTGTGGCAGTTTTGAAGGAACGTCCGCCAGATCTGGTAAAATTTGCATCGGTGTATTTTAATAAACTCCATGACAAACAAACAGAAGAACAGTTGGAGAAAGGTAGAGGAGTTCGATTTGTGGAATCTGAACCGATGCAAACAGATGAGAGTGATGACGAACCAATGCCAGGTAAATTACTTGTGTTGCTATGATGCATTTTTTATCACACTTTCTTTCATTGTAGTGCAATGAAGTGCAGCTCTAAGGAGAGACGATCTTTCACTTTGCACGTACATTTATGCATGACATTAATTGTTTAAGCAGATAATAATGCAACATATGTACAATAACTTTTGTTTGTTGAGGGGGGAGGGAAAGTAATGTTGTAGCATGAAATGGTTGTCTAATATGGTTGAACAATTATGGAAGTTTATGCAAATGAGGTAACCCAACTATGAGTTAAAGATGAGATGTGTTCATATTTAAAACAACGGCATGGAACAGATTATTAAGAGGTGGTTTCACAGTTTGTTTAACATAACTGATAATACCTATTAGGTCATTTGCTAGTTTCATTTTAGAATTGCAGCATTAATGGTTATTGGTACAGTAACTGCAAATGGGGAACGTTGAGATGCCATGCTTGCCGGAGCTAAACACAAATTAAGTACCTTGCAACTCAAAGTGCAACAAAGAATTTGTGTTTCAGTTGCACATGTGCATTTCCAGCATAAATTTAAACAAACCCGTGCAACTCAACATGCATTTCAACACAGCTTGATTGGAAAAGATGACATATAATTGTTGGCGATTGTTATCTTTTGCATGAACTTGATACAAAAATATAAATTGAAACAAAACCCTAAGAAATACAGATCAATTATAGATAGTTAACTGCCAATTGTTTACTAAATAGTTTCTGCAGAGCCCTGCCTAGGACTTATGAAATCCTTGAAAGTTGTAAAATATCTTAAATACAGTAACTGTTGACATAACTTCAAACCCTATACATGAACTTAAATTAACCTAATTTGTTAACCGAATTTACCTGAACCTAATTTCTTAACAAATGTCTCCTTTAAGCATATAGCTTTTAAGTCTTTAGAAGTAGAGTCAGGTTTGTGAGGTGATTGCTAGATTTTGCTAATAGAGGACTGTCCTTCATCGAGGCACTATTCCAGTGTAGTTATGACAGATTCTCAGGAAGCTGAATTAATTAACTGCTTTTATCAAGGTGAATCAAATTTTAGTTGGTAACCTTTGAAAGGTAAACTTTCCCTTTTTTTTAATTCACACAATTTGCTTAATGATGATGTATAAGTAAAATTTTGAATGGAGCTGTAAATGAATCTTTTGTAGCATTATTGGTTGATGTTTACTCATTTGTAAGAATGATCACATGCCATTAAGAACATTTCTATGTGATCACTGTGACTGATTGACCTGCTGTATTGTCTCAGAAAAGACAACAAGTAGAAATGAGAAGAACTCTACTGCTAAATAGCACTTATATGATTTTTAAGTACTTGATTCAATCTTTTGAATTTGGCAGTAACACTAAACAGCTCTACTAAAAATTTACCTTTACATTTTTCTTTTGCTGATTATTTAATTCAGTGATTTTGTATTTTTTTTTCTTACCGACTTCTTCAGACGTAATCATTAAAAAAGCATCCATAAAAAGATTTACTAAGTCAATGTGAGACAGTGATAGTTTTTTGCCCAAAAGATCTCATTAAATTTCCGCAAAACTCATTACTTTCATTTATTTTAATCATTTTTCTATAGAAAAAACCATTGATTTTTAAGTTTTGGTCAAAAAAGCCAATTGATTTAATTTAGGAAAAAAATCACTGGTGAGGAAGTGGGATTTTTTACATTGAGTTGTACTCAATTCTTCCATCTCTGTCATTATGTTTTATTAAATAGAATATGAATACTTTAAATAGCTCTCCATAATGACCCTGCAGTCATTAAACCCCATATGAGGAAAATGGCTTTATGGGTTAAGATAGATTGCTGTTTATTTTAATTTACTTTAAGGCATTCGGACAAGTTCATTTTATAGAAGATTAAGTTATAACCTGTATCATAATCCATGATTTAGTCTTGTGGGTTTTAAGTGCATGAGTATGTTTTGAATATGAATACTCTTTATTGAATTGTATCCATTCATAGGTTTTATATGAAATCAATATCAGAATATAGACTTATACAAAAATGCTTTGATAGGTAAGGGTGGTACTTTACAAATCCTGTGGGTCCTTTAAGCATATTAGCATAATGCAGGGGTATACCTCTTTTCTTAACCTGTTTGGTAACAGACTTCCCTATACTCTGAGAGCCCCAGTAGGACCGATCTGAACACTTTCTTCTTTGTCTGTGTAATATCTGTCAGACCAAAGAGGGTCTCTGTCAGACCTCAGTCTGTCAAGGGCCTAGGGCCTACAAAGTTTCCTGAAGTTTGTCATAAACTATTTTAAAATGTTACTGCAGTTTATAATTGAATTATTTAATCTTACATAGTATCATGGCTTAACCTATTACAAAACAATAACATCATTTAACCACTTTGTTGAAGATGACTCTGGAAAAAATTATGGGAAAAGGAGAAATTGCTCTCAATGATCAATTTCTCCTTTTCCAACAATATTTTCTGCCCTATAAGAAGGTTATTTTTCAATTTCATCACAGTTTGAAATGTTGTCAGCAACTCTTTAAACTTGGGGCAGTCGAAAATGTGGCGTTTGGTAAAGGGTTAAGTGCACAAGCAGGGAGCTGCCCCCTGCCCTTTTGATGAACATCCTTTTAACCCTTTGAGATGCGCCCCGCGGTCCTAAATCTGTCTCATTTTGCCATTTATAAATCTTGTCAAAATAATTCCTTGATTAGATAATCTTATTCTAAGTAGATGCTATGAAGCTTTTTTTTTTTAGATCAAAGTACTGAAAGCACTGAAGCACTAAGATGTGTTTAAAGCAAGGCTATGTATGTGCGCCATT
This sequence comes from Cerastoderma edule, assembly GCA_947846245.1. NCBI lineage: Eukaryota > Metazoa > Mollusca > Bivalvia > Cardiida > Cardiidae > Cerastoderma > Cerastoderma edule. Next base: position 1,345,076 of record OX401413.1, on the reverse strand, counting down.
CAAAATTTGGGGCTAATCAATCTTGATCAACCTCCAAACAATTCATTTTTGGGCCCCAGATGAAAGGCACATAATTATATGTATGTGTTATACACAGAATCTATTTATGTTCTGCGGCCAAACAGTAGTGCGTCAGTCTCTTGTATCAAGGGTCTGGGGTGTGATCCTCGTAAGGCACAGTGAACATTGCTGGGAATAATCCATGTGACAAATCGTACTCTCACAAATCGATGTGAGAGAACTGGTTTAGTATCCAGGAGGCATTCATCAAGAGTGAATGTTTATAACAAGCTTCAAGCTTCCTACACAATTAATGTAAAGCAAATAAGATATAATTTCACCTATGCTATCTTTCTAATTTTTGTTGTTTGTTGTCTAGTTTTACATCATTTAGAACCAGTCACATTTACTTAAATAAATATGAGAAAAAGTAATTTAATGTGGATATTATAGGGCCAAAATAATTAATTCTTATGAAACAACTGTGAAAGAACATGTCTTTGATGAATGCTTGATGAGCTGTTTATTATTTTGTTATGAATATCTGGGCTCTTCATTGGACCAAAATATTATGAGCCATTTTGGCTAAGCTACCCAAATTTTCTTTAGCCACTTGGATTTTTGCAAAGCCAAATTTGGCTAAGTCTTTTTAGCCATTTTAGCAGAAATATTAAATATAAATTACAGTTCATTGTTCAATTTACAGACCAATTATTGAAATAGGCTAGAATGGTATTTATCACATAATAAAATAAATGATGTGTAAATTGAACAAATAAATAACAGTTCTTGTATCAGCCACTTCATTGTGTGGTTGTTCTTAGTAGAGTACTACATCCTATACCTCAATAAATGTTTACAGAACTTTGGGACATGGTTAGAAAGACGACAGAAAATAATTAAACTTGCATGCATGCACCTGGCATGATTCATTTTTTAAATAAAACAAAATAAACATTTAAAAAAAGAATATAAAATAACTTTTGATTGTAAATAAAACAAAATAAATTAAACATTTTAAAAAAGAATATCTAACCTTAAAGTTTGCAGGGTATGCTGCAGCGTTTACGTGATCTGGGAGTCATTGAACTGGCAAGTTGACAGTACTTGTACAATAATGACGTTCTTTTTACTAAATGTGGGAGTTGCAATGCATTAAGATATGCTCATAAAAGGTTATATTTCATTGAATGTTTGTTTTAATTACCATTTTTCACCGGGAGTCCCTTTCCCTCATGTTGTTGTTGTTGTTGTTTCGTTGTCCGTAAATTCCGTACCATGGAATTTCGTTCTAATATTGCATCGATGTAATCATTTAAAACGCTTGATATATTGAATGTGTTTACACACAAATAATGTTTTTTATTCGCGTGCTTTTTATTGCAATAAGTCCCATATCACCTTTATGAGTATCTTTTTTTAACGCAGTGAGCTACAGAAATAAGTATCGAAAACGTTTTGGTGCGTTTTATTATTCTGGTACCGACTTTAGTGTGACACATAAACTGAAACCGGGAACCGGCCTGTTTAAACGTTTTCATTAGACATTGCTATTGGAAATATACATAATGTCTGGTCTCCAGATTTTCTAAAAGAGCGCTTTCACTAGAAAATCGGCTAAGGAACCAAACACTTCTATTTATATTTAAGCTGTTCAACGTCAAACTATTCAATTTTAATTAATGATTACCACTCGTAGTGGCGAAAAGACTTTAGCCATTCTTCCCACTTTCGCCATTACAGACTCTATACAAAATGGGGTCAATTTTACTTTCGCCAAATTAACGAAAGGGTACATTTCTTTTTTCGCCAAACCAAGTTGACTTTCGCCTATGGCGAATGGCGAAGCTTTATGAATAGCCCAGAATATTTGTTAAGGTGGCAAACAAGTTCATCTCATTCTCAAGGGGGCCTCTGTGGTCTAGTGGTTGGAGTACAGAACTTGAGACCAATGGCCCCTCTGCACGAGGTTTCAAATTCTGGTGACGTCATTTGGATTTTCGGGACAGTCTTCATATTGCCCTCAAATCAAAACAGTCTGCAAAGAGAAAAGGACATATTGTGTTTTAAAGGCCCATTAAAGGAGATTAATGCTATATCAAACTATATTATTTGGTTAACTTTTGGACAGATTCAAATAGTTATCACCAGAAAACACCATGAGCACAACTTTAATGTGAAAGTAAACCAGAAATATCCCAGATTAGCAAGTTTTATAATTCAGATTTCCTGATTCTTCACCTCTGACCTTAATAGTCGATACACACATTTTTGAACCGACCAATCAGAATTTGTTATTTTGAATATGTTAACAAACAGGTTGTTGATAAACATAATTGAATTTGAGACAACTTTATTTCAAGCACAAAATAACTTATTTTAATTGAGTCTATTTAATATGGTCTCAATGCATTCCCAAACTAATTCTTATGACTTTTATGAACATAATAAAAGAACTCCATATATTTTTTCAGTAACTTATTTTTACTCCTCTCCTTTGATGTGACTTTAAGCAGCAAGAAAATTTATTTGTCAGTTATGCGAGCAGACTGTCGTCAGACATGAAAATCTGTTGTTGAAAAGTTACTCTAGAGATAATAAACTAAACCTCTTTGTTTAAATGACTCCCTCTGACCAACACCCAAAATGAAAACAAGGAAACCGCTTTGCTTCAAGGAGAACTGGTTTATACAAGAAACCAATTCTCCCATTACCACAATAAAAATTTAATTTTCTTGGTCTTTAATTGTCATGTCCAGTTGCTTTCAATTTGGACCAGTCCAAAAATCCAATATGGGAATGGGTTAACCTACATCTAGCAATGCATCAATTTACAGGATGTTAATTTATAATGATTTCAGAAATCATCACAACAGAAGGAGAAATTACTTTCAAAAAGCATATCATGTAACATGTATTTTTACTTGCATTATGAGTTTCACCAACAGTATCAAAATTTCTTTTACAAGAAATCTTGTCTTTGTAACAAATGTTTTCTCCCAATGTAATGGTTAAACCCCAGAAGCTTAATCAGGCCTCCCCCACAAATGTTTTGCTAAATGAGCACAACTATGGTCTTTTTTACGCAGTACTTTAAAGAAATTAGAAAATTTCTTTTTGTGGGTTATCATTAGAACCTTCTCCTTGAATTCTTCTAGAATACTTGTTAGACTTAAGTGCTAACAAACACCTCATCAATTAATTAGGGACTAACTTTCTCGTAGATCAAAGTGCTTGGAACATTTCTTTAGCAAGAAATGCTTTGTTTTCTGAGATTATTTGCCTAAGCTTGAAGAACAGAAAATCACGACATTACATCCCCATTACTGAACATCAAATAAGTTGTAAACATGAATATTTTGTATATCATGATTTGGTTCTATTGTCCCAGAATCAAGCACTCTTGATGAGGAAATCAACCATTTTCATAATTGATTTAGTAGAAGAAATAATATATCCAATGTATTGGTGTTATAATGATGTTCATTGCAGACGACACTGGATAAGATCATTGTGGGAAAAGGAGAAAATTTTCCTAATGAGGAATTTCTCCTTTCCCCACAATGGTTTCTGTACTATCAGGAGACTTTATTTCAATTTTATCACATTTTGAAATGTCTTCTGCAAACTTGTTCACTTTGGGACAGTCACAAATTTGGCATTTGGTAAAGGGTTAAAGGTATTTCATTTTTTCAAACTTAAACTAGTATGCTGATTTTTTTTATCTGGTTAGTATAATAAAATCTTTTTATTTCAAAGTGTAACTAGATAGATTTATAAGTTGAACATTTCCTTGTATGACATTCACTTGCTTATAAATAATTAAAAGCTGACCCTACATTTTACTATTTGAATATGAACTGATTTTTCACTTGTATTTGTTGGAAGTCTGCAAGGAATAAGCCTGAGAATGATGGTATTTATTTTCTGTGATTCTATATAATGAGACAAATGCCACTTTATCTCAATTAAATTTAATGTTTTATTGCGTATAAAGGCCTGCCGCTCGTTAAAAGGTTACATACAAATACAAAACCATGTTAACAATATCCTTGGAGTGTTAATGTCATTTTAAGATAAATTATAAAAGAGGCTTTCTGTTTAGCTATGACATAATTCATTCAATAAAACTACATTTCTTCAATTATTAGAATCACTCTGCAACGAGACACCATATATCTTGAAACATTATGTTGCTTCATCACAACTCTGCTTTCAATGGGAAAAACAAAACCTATCTTGAAACAATTTTTGATAGAAATCAAAAATATAAACTCTGGATTTTTAATAGACACCATGCAATTTTAGATCTGCACAATCTGTGGTCATGTGCCAATGTTTATTTACAATATATCAAATTTCTGATATTTTAATCAAGGGAAGTATTGAATGAAAGTTATCAATTGAATGACTGTAATTTGAAGAGTTTCACACCAATGCTCATGCGACGTAGACACAATCTATAGATCCTAACACTTTGCTTTATTTGTCTCATATTTAGCCATGGTCATCTCCGTTTTCGTGATATTACACTCATGGTGGCGTTTAGTTCTGAATATTTGGTGTATTGTGATCATGTGAAGTCATATTTTGATAGAAGGAATTACCAAATGGTAGTTGAAAGTTACAATGTAGTGAAGGTGCTTAGCATTGTTACAAAGTAATTGTATAAATCAGGATTAAACAATGGATGTCGATATAGGTAAGACTACTCATTCAACCTAGTCACAGTAAAATATTCTTTTGTCTTAATAAGAGCTAAGAATTGTCATGCGCAACAACAAATGTGGTTGAAAATTATGGCAAATAATGTTTATAAAGGGATACAGATATAGGATGGATGTGTATTCACATATATATTATATAAAGGTAACTTCTTTATCACATCAATTAACAGAATATTGTTGGTACTCACTAAGAATTATCTTGGCAAGATGAGTAAGAGGATTTGGCATTTGGCAGTTTTTCAATTACTGTGGTAAAAATCCCTTATAAATATGTCTCTTTTTCTAAATAACTGCATATGCAGGTATGTTTTTTTTGGTTAATGCAGCATTTTAGTGCCCTCTGCTGGCTAAATTCCAAAATAAACCAGGGTTTAAAGCTCCTGACATTACGAAATAGTGTGTCGCTCAACAGTTCTAATGTTCAGCTCTAAATATGATGACATTTTTTTATGCAATGCAGATGTATGTGAATGCCTTAACAGATCTGAGAGGATAATTAAAAGCTTTTGTGACAAAGGTGATTTGCTCAATATGATCAATTTGCACTTTTGCTCTCACTTGATTATTGAGATGCTGGAGGAAGAGTTGCATTGAACTATAAGACCACTGCATGCTGATTTTCTCTTTTGATTTGTTTTTTTGTTTTCAATTTGAACCAGTTTCATTATCGTAAATGATATCATGTGTTGAATGATTACAAAAAAAGCTTTTTCTGTGATGATGGAAACAGAGGCTTTGAAGTGAGTATTTAGTGCACTCTATGGAATTACTCAAAAAGCACTCAAGTTGCAGTCACAGTCTGCAAAGAGAGAAGGACTTAATGTGTTTTCTGATGAATTCATTATGAAGATATGTTCTCGACAATTCACAACAGTCCTCAATTCTTTCTCATTCGGAGGACGTGAAATGATGGGGAAGGTGTATTGTAGCGGCTGCCTTGATCGGCAGTCATTTTGTTGTTGTGTGTCAATATTGAACTGGACTAATTATGTGGCAGTATAGAGGAACCTATGGACTCCATTGAAGGATATTGGATTCATCTGTGGTGATCATTGTTGACTCAGATCCATTAAATTTTATTCAGCTCGTCTGCCTTGCACTTTTGGTTGGTTCTCGGTCTCAAATTGGCTGTTTATATATGAGTTCTGATATTGGTTTTTCTTCTGGTGTCTCCGATACAGACTGGTTTCATACACATATTTTTTTTTTTTAAATTCCAAGAATAGATCTTCCTTTGAACTAATCTTATAGATTTCTTAGTAACGTTTCTTATTTCTATGTGTGTAATGTCATATTGGTAATAGATACCTAGTGGTGTGTGTCAGTGTTTGAATTGTTCAGGTGAATAGTGTACATTAGATTGTAAAAAGGGTTAATTGCTGGAATTAATGACTCTAAATGTTTCTCTGGGAAGATGGAATCAGAGGCATATATTGAAAAGAGTGCTTTAAGAGAATCGAGGAAAGAAAGAAGAGGGGCTGTAGGTGGGGGAAGCTCAGGTATTGTGTACATAATTATATTTCTCTTTCTCTATTAACCCATTACCAAACAGTCAAGCCATTTGACTAGTTTGTTGCAGATGACTCTGGCTGGAAATCATTGTGGGAAAAGGAGAAATTGCTCTTAACGAGCAATTTCTCCTTTTGCCACAATGTTTTCTGCCCTATCAGAAGATATTTTTCAATTTCATCACATTTTAAAATGCCGTCTGCAAACGCTTTCAATTTAGGACAGTCGAAAATTTGGTGTTTGGTAAAGGGTTAGATTAACTTGTTCCTTTATAAGAAAATTGACATCTTTCGAACAAACAGGAGCATTTGTATCTTTTGGCACTTGGATGCAGTGAAACTGCTGATCAGAACTAGAGCAGGTTTTATGTTTTTTTTGCAAATATGGTTCATTATTAGTTCAAAACAACATGTCAGGTTTTGCAAGTTCCTATATATGATTGATCAGAACATACTCAATTGGTAATGAATCAATAACACTATCAAACACATCAAGGGATGTACCTGCAGCAGGGGATACTTCTTTTCCTCAACCAGTTTCTAGGTTTACACTGTTTTGGCATGAACTTGCTGTAGTATTTGTTTTTCGAAATATTCATGTAAAAGAAAAAAGATCTTGATTCAAGAAAAATAAACTTTGATGCAATCAATCACTTACTATATTTGCAATGTTTTCCTCTTTATTAAATGGTTCCTTCTCATCAACTTACTTTGAAGCGCCCATAAAAGACTTGAGAACAATGAGATGAAATGACTCAGATGAATCGCTTGTCACAGCAATTTTAATCTTGTCACATATTATTGTAACCAATATCACAAGCGAAAAGTGGATGTAATTCCTGCTTAATAAAAGTTTTCTGTAGTTGCTTCCAATTCCAACCAGCTATCTTATTCAATATGAAGCAAAGTGTTTCAAAATTATTACAGTTTTGTTCAGGGTTGATATTAGTTACACACTTTGTAAACGATCAAGTGTTCAAGTTGCCCATGCTTGCGTCTTTTAACAGGCCACATTCAGCACTATTCCTCTGGGGAGATAGATAGTCCAAGTGTTGTTGAACTCCCAGCACAAACTATTCCTCGGATTGAGACAGTAATTAGTGTCTAAGATGATGGATACTGGTTGAACCCTCAGTTCGGGGTACAAGATTGTCTCCAAGGCTGTATGATTATTCATGTGATACACCTAGAAGTTGTCTTCGAATGGCAATGGGGTAAGCCATTACTGTGAATGTTTAAAGGAAAAATATCTGGGAGTGAGAAAGTGGGAGTGGGATTTGATCAGTTTACTAATGCTGTTTGAAGCAGAGAATAATTGCCTGTTTAAACACCAATTTGATGAAGCAATTAGGCTTTTCAAAATCAAAGAACAGGACTGAAAGAGCTCTTTTACTGGTAGATGTTATTGTTGTCAGCATTGGTTTTTGTTAAGAAGAGTATTTCCTTAAACTTTAGAATGCTAGGTTATTTTCAAAAAAATATTTTTGTGTTGGATGCTTTCCAAAACCTTAAATATCTGCTTAATTTTGATGAAGAAGGATGCTCAGAGAAGCAAACAAGTTGGATCAGAGGTCAGCTGCCAATTAACTTGGCAGCTGGCCTGGATCTAACCATTTTGCATCAGCATGAATTCGGTTCCAGCACTATAAGGGTTAAAACACCAATTTAATGAAGCAATTAGGTTATTTTTTTAAAACTAAAGACGGGAAAGAAAGAGTTCTTTTTGCTGGTAGATGTTTTGGTTGTCAGCATGGGTTTTCTTAAAGAAGAGAATTTCCTTAAGCTGATGTTTATTTCACAAAATGACATAGTGTTGGATTGAACTCGACAGGATTTCAATTCCATTAATAAACAAATAAGCCATTTGGAACAAGTATATATCATTTGAATCATTTGAATGGTCTCACCTAGATAATTCAGGTTCAGGTAGTATTGATAAGTTGTTATTTGCGGTTTATTACTTTGACATTTTATTACACATATATTCAAAAATTTAAATCAAATTATGATTATTCTGTGGACGTTTTCAATTTTTACCAAATAATTATATTTTTACTGGCTATTGATTTAACCATTACAGATAATTTCATCATAAAACATTTGTTTTACCTAGTTGAAAGAGAATTAGCAAATGACTATTAAAACTTTAACCTAAATAAATGGAAGCAGTATTCTTTGTTGTTGAGAAATCAGTGTTTAAAGAAGGTGTTGTAAAGGGTCACGTAAGAAAATTGTATCCAAAACTCCTGACATGGATGTAAACAGGAATCAATGACCAGAGCTGGTTGATAATGTCATTGAGAAGGTTGAAGCCTCTCCCCTCGAATTGAATTATTCCAGCAATTTATCAGTGGAAATCAGATTAATAACATAGTCAAAGTGGATTGAATGTAGTGGGAGAGACAGCTGATGGTATTTCTGATCATCCAGTCTTATGCGTGGAATAGCAAAGCTGCTGACTTGGATCATTTTATCAGATAAGGCAAAAAGACAGAACAACACACATAGAATGATGATAATTAGTCCTTAGAATGCTGGATAATTTTCTAAAAATATATCTTGGTGTCGTCTGCTTTCCGAGACCTTACGCGCTAATTGACCTTAGCTGTCCATGAGCCTTAAAACACCATTTATTTATTCATTCCAAAGCCCAAAGTACCTGCTTAATTTTGATGAGGAAAGAAACTAACAGTAGCAAACAGGTTAGATCAAAGGCCAGTCGCCAATTTACTTGGCGGCTGGTCTGGATATAACCTGTTTGCACTAGCATGTAGTTAGTTCCAGCTCTATAAGGGTTAAGTTCTCATAGAATTTTGCATTCTATAAACTGCATTTTGGAAAAGAAGCAAAAGATAGACAATAGTTATATTTGTTGTGAATTAATAAGGATTGATGCAATGCATTTTTTATTTTGTTACAGCAAGTGATAAAGCCTATTTTACTACAGTCATTTATGGTTTAATTGTAGCAGAGATTCTTTCTTAAAAAACAACAACATTGTGACGAAAGGAGTATTTGCCTATTGCAAGCAAATTTGTTTTACTCTGTTTCATATCAATGAAAGGTTTTTTTTATTCATGAATCTTGTCTATATGGATACTTTTCATTTTTATGAGTCTTAAAAACCTTGATACATGTTAGAACCTAGTGAGAAACCAATTTTTTTCTCATACATATATCAAAGCATGCAATTTTCAATGAAGACAAGTTGATCTCATTTCCAATGGTTGAATTTGAACACACTTCTGAATTGGGCCTTATATAGACTAAGAAGATTGTTTCCTTGAGTATGGTTGGTTAATTGTTCAATAATTAAGGGTTATGACAACAATGTATAGTTAATGGCTCCATAATGAGCAGTTAGGAAAGGAATAAAAGAAAGTTGTCACACGGCATTAGTGACAGTTGGGTATTTCTTATCTGTTCCATTTAAAACCATTTTCTTGGAAGTGAAAAGCTTCTTTGTAGATGAATGCACTTACACGAGTCCTCGTAAACGATGTTGTAACGTCTTGTGACTGATATTTGGTTGGTGAACAGAACACAGGTAGTAATATTGCTTCTAATAAGTCCAGTACAAGAGATAAAAGAGATACAAGAGATAAAAGTGATAAAAGAAAACAATATGACAGAGCTCATCTTGATGACCTTTCTCATACCGCTGTGACTTTAGATTATTTTATTGCGAGGAGAACTAACCTTTCAAGATCATTTATTTGTTGTTTGTCGTACTATCTAACCTTTCAAGATCATTTATTTGTTGTTTATCGTACTAATTTCTCTGTATATCGATCAGCACATCAGTTATTCTTGGGTATTTCTATAATGTCACCTTGATGACTGTTTGGTTTTGTTGTGGCCTGTTATGTAAAATGTGTTAATGGGGTAAGGTTAAGAAGGAAAACACGTTTTACGGTCTGATCAAATGATTTCCGTTCAGGTCTTTGAAGTTGGAAATGTGGAATTGTACTTAGTTGTCACGCTTTTACTTCAGATAGCTTTACTTCATTTAAGACACAGATTCATTTGCCTCAAAGACAATCCCTTTATATTCATGCAAATTGGGTATACATCCTTAGTATATCCAAAAGAATGAAAAATGATCTTATTTTGCCCCAAATGACTTTTCTTCCATGCATATCATAAAACTGTACAGCTGTTGCACTGTTTTAAATAAATTAATTTTTATCTTCCATATTTCATCACATCTTTTGACAAGCACCTGTAAAATGTGTACATATGATGGAGGGGGATAACTGCTAGGGTATGCATATTATTTTTACATACAACAAAAACGAATGAAATTGCAAGTTTAGTATTGATTTTGAGAGATAGGAAAATATCTGTTAGAGAATGGGATGTGATGTTTTACAGTTTGATGGTCCAGTCGAATAGTATAGTTAGTGCTTCATGGTTGTAAAGAACTAAATGTAGTTTGCAATGAACCTTTGATTAATTGCACATTACATCACAGATTCTCGTGTAACAGTAAATTAGATCTATATATCTAATTATCTCAGTCGGTAGCTATGAAAGAAAGTTTGCATAACTCAGGTTCATTTTACACCAGCTTTGGGGACTGTCTTTCTGACATAAACTGTAATTATGTCATTGCAACAAGTTTCATTCACCTCTAACAAAAAAACCTTATTTGATTAAGTGTTTTATTTGATTGAGTGTAGTGCAGAATGTGTGAGAAAACCCAGTTGCACGGGTTATAATAGGCTGTCTGACTACCACTGTGCACCAGTAACTGAAATACAATGAAATAAGGCTCAACTCCAACTTATACCAACCAATGATTAAAAAAGGCCTAAAAAAAAAAGAAGAGTCTTTCTTTATTTTAAATATTCTATCACTCTATGATGGCTACTGAAAGCTACATACCAAAGCTTTTTTTTCACGCTTATGATGTTTTTGATGTTTTTGATGTATCTTTCAATGTCAACTAAGCAATTTATTTAGAATGCATGTTATTTGTCATCATTAAGCATTGTGAAAGCTATTTATGCATAGCATGCTGCTTGAATACGTAATTGGTGTGTTACTTTTTACTTCAGTTTGATATCTAGATTTTCAATTAATATTTGGCTGCTGGCCTGTGATCTAATTGGTTAGCTTCTCTGAGGATCTTTCATCAACAAAATTGAGCAGATATTTAAGGTTTTAGAAAGCAAAGGACACAACAATCTATTTTTAAAAAGTTATCCAGCATTTTAAGGGTTAACTCTTTCATGCATCTAAGACAGGATAATTGTGACAACACATTTTATTGTCAATGCAATGAAGTCCTAGCAAATCCATGTGGTTAAGACATTTCCTCTCCAGTTTTTTTCTTCTTTTTCAATGATTGTCTCCAGTTAATTTGATGGAAATTTTATGCATTAACCCTTTCCCAAACAACAAATTTTCAACTGTCCCGAATTAGAAGAGTTTGCAGTCGGCATTTCAAAATGTGATGAAATTGAAAAACATATTTCAGATAGACAAGAAAACTTTGTGGGGAAAGGAAAAATTGCTTGTGACGAGCAATTTCTCCTTTTCCCATAATGTTTTCTTAAGTCGTCTGCAACAAAGTGGTCAAATGTTGTTATTGTTGGGGAAAGGGTTAATCTTGGTCTGCTGTGCACTTATGGTATCTTTTTCATGATGATATTCCAACAGTGTTTTAAAAATGCAAATCTTTTTTCAATTTTGTTATCATGGTTTTTTTTTTTAACACTGTTTGAGTAAGCATCACAAAAATTGGACAGCTTGTTTTTAGCTCAACTGAGCACGTAGTGCTCAAGGTGAGCTTTTGTGATACCGAGATGTCCGTCGTCCGTGCGTCCGTGCGTCCGTGTGTCCATGCGTCCGTGCGTGTGTCAACAATTGCTTGTGAACACTCTAGAGGCTACATTTATGATCCAATTTTTATCAAAATTGGTCAGAATGATTGTCTCAATAAAATCTTGGCCAAGTTCGAAACTGGGTCATGTGGGGTCAAAAACTAGGTCACTAGGTCAAATAATTTAAAAAGTTTGTGAACACTCTAGAGGCCACATTTTTGGTCCAATTTTGATGAAAGTTGGTCAGAATGATTGTCTCAATAAAATCTTGGCCAAGTTCGAAACTGGGTCATGTGGGGTCAAAAACTAGGTCACTAGGTCAAATAATTTAAAAAGTTTGTGAACACTCTAGAGGCCACATTTTTGGTCCAATTTTGATGAAAGTTGGTCAGAATGATTGTCTCAATAAAATCTTGGCCAAGTTCGAAACTGGGTCATTTGGGGTCAAAAACTAGGTCACTAGGTCAAATAATTTAAGAAGTTTGTGAACACTCTAGAGGCCACATTTATGGTCCAATTTTGATGAAAGTTGGTCAGAATGATTGTCTCAATAAAATCTTGGCCAAGTTCGAAACTGGGTCATGTGGGGTCAATAACTAGGTCACTAGGTCAAATAATTTAAAAAGCTTGTGAACACTCTAGAGACCACAATTATGGTCCAATTTTTATCAAAATTGGTCAGAATGATTGTCTCAATAAAATCTTGGCCAAGTTCGAAACTGGGTCATGTGGGGTCAAAAACTAGGTCACTAGGTCAAATAATTTAAAAAGTTTGTGAACACTCTAGAGGCCACATTTATGTTCCAATTTTGATGAAAGTTCATCAGAATGATGGTCTTAATGAAATCTTGGCCAAGTTTGAAACTGGTTCACGTGGGGTCAAAAACTAGGTCACTAGGTCAAATAATTTAAAAAGCTTGTGAACACTCTAGAGGCCACATTTATGGTCCAATTTTGATGAAAGTTGGTCAGAATGATTGTCTCAATAAAAATGTTGGCCAAGTTTGAAACTGGGTCATGTGGGGTCAATAACTAGGTCACTAGGTCATATAATTTAAAAAGCTTGTGAACACTCTAGAGACCACAATTATGGTCCAATTTTTATCAAAGTTGGTCAGAATGATTGTCTCAATGAAATCTTGGCCAAGTTCAAGACTCGGTCATGTGGGGTAAAAAACTAGGTCAATAGGTCAAATAATTTAAAAAGCTTGTGAACACTCTAGAGGCCACATTGGCCTTTTTCTCATTTTTTTTTCACTGTGCGCACTGCTTTGTTTACGTTTTCCAAAATAGTATGACAGGTCACATGATAATGGTGGTGCGGGTGAAATAACGCGACAACATGCAAGAGAACAATTCTAAGGTAAAGAACAAATAAATGAGAATTGACCATAGTTTTGGTTATGTGATTACAAATGGCAATCTTCTTTTTCCAAATTTCGTAAATTTGCTTTTTCATCTCTTCACATACCATGAAATCAGATCTGGAAGTACATGTTTACAATGCTTTTAATAGTTGTCTTCTTCAAGAAAAGTCATCTGCAGGTGGTAAGAAGTTAAGCATTTTCATAATAGACTTTCTCTCAGTCCCATCTTTCTTTCATAATGTATCTAGTTTTAATTAATCTAAATTTGATTTATTATCAATGTGCCCTCTAGTCTAAAACTGTGCATTTACACCATATTAACATATGTGCCAATATAAATGATAGTACCTTTTCATTTATGAACAATGATAAGACCATTTCATTCATAAGGTCAAATAAAGCAAGCACTTCAAGCCAAAAAATTCAGATTCAATTTGTTAAGTATAATAGATACCTATTATGGATTATTTACCATAAGCTTGACTGTCTTAAAATTTTCCAAATTTATTTACTGTTGAAAACCAATAAACGACTTTGGGATACATTTTCCAATTGTTATTATTTTAATTTGCCCAACCAATTGTTATTGTCCCTGCTTTCACAAACCTAAATTTCCTTCATCTGAATTCTCTTTGTCTTGGTGAACATTTAACTCAAGAAGACAAATACAATACACATAAAAAAATGTTAACAAGCAAGAGCATTGGCTTAGAGTATTCAATGCAATTAGCACTTAGAAGAGTTTGAAACATACCAACCACTCTGTCTTAAATATACCTCTTTTTCAAACAGAACTCAGGTGAGCGATAAAGGGCCATTATGGCCCTCTTGTTTAAAATGGCCCATTCAAAGAGCTGTTCAGTTGGCTGTGGGTCATAAAGATGGATTGAAATTGTGTAGTTTTGCAGCTAGTGCCTTGAATTTCAAAACCAACTACCAAGATCAACAAACATAAAAGAGACCTTTTATAGATCATATAGAATGACAGTGTATGGGTAGAGGGTTGATAACTTGCGGTTCTAGGTTCCATCCCATAAGTGGAGATGTGAAAATGCCGGGACTAACCAACAAACAGCTGCAAGTACAATGCAGGGTGAAGTTACTTAATCCATGAAGCAGTCATCAAGAATGAATTTGAAAAGCTTCAAGCTTCCATTACAATTATTAGATAAAAAATAGAATATACATATAATTAAGCAGCAAGTTGTTTTATATAGAAAATGAGAGCTTCTATGAAATAAATCCTTTATGAGATTTTGTTTTTTAATTCCTCTGCAGAAGCATGAAATTTTAACCTATTCCTCGTCTGAGCAGATGCAGATGCCTTAATCAAATTCACAAAAGATATTTGTCGGAAACTTATTCATCAACAACCATCAAAGGTCATTGTTGGGACAAAAAAAAAGACTTGCTCATGTCAAGCAAATTTTGGATATGTCGCAATGCTTCCAACTTACATGTAATGCAAAGGTGTTTTTGAGTTGTGTCTGGCTATGATGGCAATGATTTCCCAAGAGAATGACCGGAAGTACCAAGGCTTCCATGTAAAAGCCACATATGTGTTGGTAGAAATAAGCAGGGATGAGGGATTCTTCTATGGATGTCTGATTCAGAGATCACTTTGTCAAGTCGGTCATATCTCAAGGGTTTCTATAGGGATACTGCCTCTTTTACAAAATGGTTTTTATGTGTAGAAAGCTTCTCAAAAGTTGACTAACATTAGCTGAAGCAATGCTAGGCTCCCCTAGGAGCTGAACTTTTTTCACAGAACAATTTACTCCCATCATTTCCATATATTTGTAACAAGCAATTTGTCTTTTTGCCAAATCATTTCCTAATAAATTTCACAATAATATACAGTTTTTACTGGTCAAAATTGGAGTAGGTTAGATAACTAGTTTAACATACAGATTTCAGGTTTTTGAAATTATTCAACTTTCACCCATGTTAAATACATCTTTTTGGAGGTTATGTGTCCAATGAGTTTTTGAATGACAAGGGTTAAAAAGACTTAAAGAATGGTGAACTGAGATTCCAGCGCTAAATTATGTTTATGGCTGACAGTTAGATGTCAAATCAGATAGGTGTATTGATCATTGGCAAGGACTTCCCATAATGGTGGTGGGATTGGAGAAACATTTTATCAATCAGACAGCCTTATGGGGAATAAATCTCATTTCCTCTGCCGTACACATTCCCTGTTATTCTGTATTGTCGGCAAAGCTCGACAATCACATATGAATGTGTCTGGAATAATAGCATGCAGCTACTGCCATGGTAGTTAGATCTTGCACTCACTGAGAGTTGCGTGCAGTGTCTGACCTATCCTTATGTGCATCAATTTTTTGTGAATGTTGGTTATTCAATGGTATCCCAGGATACTACATGGCCCAAAGGTTATGGTGGCCAACGTAGAACTCGGGGGTCCTGGATTTGAATCCCTATGACACCTCTCGTTTCTTTGGAGGGACCTTTGACAAGTCATTTCTGAACTCTTAGCCTTGTACTGGTTTATCAAGGAAAACTGTGACATAACTGAAGCATTATTGATAATGTGTAAAACACCATACTAACAAAGAATTGTATCACAACTGACCATCTGATGGAGTGCATTTGCCTCTCTGGCTTCATCTTCTTATGAATATTATAAACTTACCTGAGATATGGTCACTAAAGGAGGCATAACTCAAAAGTTGTTCTAGAGAATATGCTTGGCTTTTTAATGGAACTAGCCGTTAAGCTAGAGTTATATGTTAAAGCAGCTAAATCATTAAAGGATGTATTTAAACGAGAAAATTGCACACCATGAGCAAAAACGTGTGTTTTGACAGATTGATTTTATTAATTGACAAATTGATATTTGCAAATTTTTGCGATTAGTCCTTTGTGAAAATGTGCATCTGTAAATTGAAAGCAATCGAGTACGACAAAAATAACAATAAGAATCATTTCCTCTACATTATTGGGTAGAAAACATTGTGACAAAAGGATGCGTTGCTTATTTTGATTAATTTATGCTCTTGTTCCAGGTGACTACTATTACTATGATTACTCTGACAAATGTCAGCACATACATCAAAGTTCGGAGATCTAGATAAAGGGGTTACGGTAGAATACCCATAATCAGCCATTTTGAAACTTATTCTTTCGCGTAGGTCATGGCTTGACAACGAAACGTTAAACGAATTTTAAACGAAAGACACTGTTGTTAGTTGTCAGTCCATCATGACCAAAGTCTGCCATTATGACCAAAATCGACTAGAGTTTGATAACTCTCCCCATATGTTTGTTCATCTTTGATTACTTAACTCATTACCCAACAATAATGATAATTTACCTCTTTGTTGCAGACGACTCTTGAAAATACTGTTGGAAAAAGATAGAAAGCTTGTGACAAGCAATTTTTCATTTTCCTACAATGTTTTCTACCCTATCAGAAGAGTACATTCCATTTTCTTCACATTTTGAGTCTCCAAACCCTTCCAAGTTGGGACAGTAGAAAATTTTGCGTTTGGTAAAGGGTTAAAACGCATACTTGTTTTTGGAAACAAATATCGATATTGGGTAGCGTAGGCGTGTCTGAGATGTAATGAAGTATACTCATGATTATTTGTGACGGGTCCAAATTTAAAGTAACGAAAAACAACGTCAAAGTGAGGAAGAACAACAAAGTATTCGATTCAATATTGAATAGGATCAATTTTGAAAATGTAGAGATTACTAAGTCACATGTTATTTCATTTGTTTGACACATTGCACAATGCTCATGAATGAATTAATTTGTGTATCTTCAGCAGATTTGTGTACAAAAAGAGAAGTTTGACAAAGAGAAATCAAAACAGTTGTAATTGTTACGTAGCCGCCTCACTCTCTACAGCATAGCAACAATCAATCGGGACAAGATGTAACCTCTGCGTTACTGAGCCGACTCTTTAGCTCAGTGGTTATGTCTTGGTCTGTCATTCGGGAGAACCGGGATCAAATCCCCACAGGGGACAAGAAAATCCAAAGTGGATTTTTCTAGCTATGCTTCGTTGCGGACATTGTTCGTAAGATAATGAAGTGCTTTTATATCTTAATCAACATTGCTTCATAAGTACGATATTTTAGAACATTTCATTTGAAATTTGCACATATGAACCATTGGTTATACAAGGAAGAAAATATCGAGGGTTCATTGCAAGACTGTAGTCAGTGCTTCGCAAATGTGAAAATGTGAAGCACTTACTATAGTCTTGCATTGAACCCTTGATATAGGAGTGCCAATTTGTCCATAATTCATTAACCTAGTACTTTGAATGTTCATGGATTTGTAGAGATGAGTATGGTTTGAGTAAGAAACTGAAGGAAGTTACACAGATTTGTGAAGGGCAGGGTAA
This sequence comes from Cerastoderma edule, assembly GCA_947846245.1. NCBI lineage: Eukaryota > Metazoa > Mollusca > Bivalvia > Cardiida > Cardiidae > Cerastoderma > Cerastoderma edule. Next base: position 1,327,267 of record OX401413.1, on the reverse strand, counting down.
ACATGATAACAAGAGTAACTCACTCTCAATAGATGACAGGATGTCAATATATAAGTGCTACTTTCTAGCAACCCTTTTCTAAATACATGTTGCGTTAACTGTATTTCCTGCTTACTTCATTTTCATACAATGTTACATTATTACATAGAGAAAATTGGCAAGTATCGAAACCTTATCTATTTGTAATAGCTAACTTTTTCAATATGTATCAATGCAGTATTTTAATTGTAATGTTTGTCTTTTTGCAGTGATAATTGTTGGCCCAAAAAATCTCATAAAATTTCCCCAAAACTCATTACTTTCACACATTTTGATCATTTTTCTGTAGAAAAACCCATTGATTTTTAACTTTTGGTCCTAAAAGCCCATTGATTTAATTTAGAAAAAAATCACTGTTTGGATATCAGTTGAAAGGCTTTCTTCTCAAAAATTACTAGATATTGACAAGGATTTGGTTATAATTTTAAGCTTTACGTCACTCAATATCATTATGATTGATGGGAGTTGAAAACGCTATAGGTCAGAATTATCTTTATATTACAAACAAGGGCTATTATAAACTTTCACCCAATTTCTTAGCATGATACTTGATAAAAGGAAAACATATTTGAAATGCTTGGTGATATTTTCCGTACATGATTATCTGTGTGAGTTGCATGACTATGAGCCTATGGCTACTGGTTGTTAAGTAAGCTTATTGGTTGTTGAGTAAAGGGTTGTGGAAGGTCAAGTGATAGCTGTCCTATATGGATCAATGCTTAATACAATAGGTGATGTCCGCCTTTAAAGAAAACTGACAAATATCTTTATGACTTGCAATCTAATTTAGAAGTTAAGGCAGAATACCCATAATCTGCCATTTTGAAATTTATTCTGTCGTCGGATTACTTTGGTGGTTCTTTGTATACATTGGTCGTGGCTGGAACTGTTCAGTGTAAAGCAAATAGTCTGGCACAGATCGATTTATACCAAGAACAACCTAAGTAATTTCATGATGGAGAAAGTTTCAAAATGGCGGATTATGGGTATTCTACCTTAAAATAGTTTTTCCCTCATAGTGTTAAATAATGATTTGGTTTGAAATAACACTGAAAACGTTTTATCTTAAACGAGGAAGTAATTAATTTGTTCATCATTTTGCAACTTTCTAAAATGTGTAATGAGGGTAAAAAGGTGATTGACAAAAATGTTGTATTTAGATTACTATTGCTTATGTTTTATCAGACATCATATTTCTGCTGTTTATTGATGTGAAAAAGCCGTATAATGAACTGATGTTTTGTTTTATTTCTCCTTTCAGAACCTCCACCATCCAGATTCACAAGAAGAAAATCAGGTAAGATATCTAGTAATCTGAAGACTCTTGCAACATGCTTACTTTTGTGAAGGAAAGTCCTGTTTATAGCAGGACTCCTCTTGTGACAACCTTTCATTTATCCACATTGGACTCGAGTACTGGTTCCTTTAGTTAGAATGCAGAATCAAAAGTGATTAATCTATGTTGTATACGAACTTGTTTCACATTCAGTGGATATAAAAAATGTTTAAACTGTTAAGGAGTTGCTTAACTTTTGATCTTCTTGATTTTACATTGGTTGTGACAGAAGCTTGAAGCATATTAACTTCACTCTCTATGCCTGCTTCCTAGATACTTCACCAGTACTCCCGCCAATTTGAGACATAGTCCCGGTAATTCTCACCTCGCCCAATAGGGATTCGAACCTAGGACCCTCAGTACAACTTCACCACTGCACCACTGTTGCTTTAGTCTTGCATCAAACCCTTGATAAGTCAAGCTTAAGTGTTGACGTGGTTAAGTTGGCATTTTATATCTTTGAGAAAGGACGTTCTATATCATTTTGAATAAGGGTCATATAAAGTTATATTGTGTTTGGTCTTAATATCTTAGGCTTCCATGATGTGATCTGCTTTGGCATATAATTTTATCAGAGTCCTGCAACAAAAGTTCTGATTGGACCAAAAGGTTAATGATTAAGGATCTGATAGTGACAGATGAATCCAACTACAATTAGCCCAAGACTTAGCCCAGTCACTTTATAAGTGCACACTGTGGTAGGCCCAATGAAACGTTTCACTAGGGAAGGATAGCAACTTAACATGATTAAAAGATAAATGCTATACCATGACAGGAAAGAGAAATGGAGATTAACTCTTTACAAAACAATCCTTTACTATATATGAACCCTTGTAGACTTTTGTCAATGGGTGGATCTTAGAATGATATGAGAATTGAAGGAAAAGTTTCAAGGAGAAATTTCTTCTTTTTCCAACAAGTCTTTTTTTTTTTTTTATCCTATTAGGGAAACAGCTTCTATTTTTTTTTGTTCTTATTTTTGTTATTGATTGCTGACTTTTTCAATTGAGCTGATATATGCTTAAATGTCAAATGTGATATTTTGTTAAGATCTAAAACTTTGCTTTTCTTACTTGACTTATGTGTTATGTAGTTGTTCATTCAACATGAAATCAAATTCATTTTGCCATGGTCAAATGAACATGGCAAGGCTCAGCCTTTTTATCAAGGATTCTGTACTACCTTCATGCATCAATATATTAATGCATTAATACCACAAAATAACTGAAGAAAAAAAACCTTTAGTAAAACATGCATAAAGGAGTGAGTATTTGTTTACAAATTGCATTGAATTTTCTTTAATCTATAAATGCTACCCATGAGGAAATCCTCGATGTAGGCTTTACAAATGCTATAAAGGAGATTGAAAATCTAAACATCTGCATTACATGATGAATTAGGTTTGTCCATTATGGTGACAATCAAATAAACTTCCCGAGGCAGACCTTTAAAAAAATGTTATGATTTTCCCATGTGATTTTATTAAAGGCTAATGCAATTTATTGTATAGAACTGATGCTATCATTCCTCATAAAAGCAATTGTATCACCATGCAAATAAAAGGGAAAGATACTCAGAGAAGCAAACAAGTTAGATCACATGCCAACCAATACTTAGAGGCTGGCCTGTGATCTAACCTGTTTGCATAAGCATGAAGCGCTATAAGGGTTAATTACCCAGCATTCTAAGGGTTAACAGGATTGACACAAAAATTAAAACTAGTCAATTCATTTTCATAGCCAGAACAATACATTGGACCACCAGATGCACTTTTCTCTGTGACTTTGTTTCAGTGTCAGCTGAACGGTATGACCCATCGGCGGATGATGAGGAAGGTGATGATAAGGTAAGTTTATTTTTCAATTCATTCTTCCCCCGCTTTACTGGCAGCTTGTACATAGAGATCCTGTGTTGCCCAGTGGTTATTGTAGTGACCTTAGAACTCAGAGTACCGGGTTTGAGTCCCACTGGTACCTCTGGGTTGATGGGAGTGTCCTTTGGCAAGATGCATCAGAGCCCTTGTCAAGAACTGGTGAATCTAGGAAAGCAGCAGCATGTCTTAAAAATATCTGGAGAATTGTTGACACTGCATTAAACTTCATGAAATAAATGAATTGGTGATAAACTATATTAAGTCTTTCAACTTTGTAAAGGCTTTCCTAAAGTCCTGTACTATGTTCTTATTATCAGTTACCTTATCCCATTACCAACCATTAACGAAATTTGACCTGTTTGTTGCAGACAACGCAAGAAAACATTGTGGGAAAAGGCAAGATTGCTCTTAACGAGCAATTTTTCCTTTTCCCACAATGTTTCTGCCCTTTCAGATGATTATTTTTCAATTTTATCACATTTTGAAAGGTTGTCTGCAAAATCTTTTTATAATTTGGAACAGTCGAAAATCTGGCGTTTGGTAAAGGGCTATCAATTGTATCTACTCGGCAACCCCTGTAACAAGTCGGTAGATATACCTTGTAGGCAGTACATGAATACACCAGAAATCCTGGGGTAATTCGCCTTAGTTTCGGCGGATAACGCAAAATGCACACATGCACTAAATATGTATTTAAATACACACAAATTGGTTATATATCACAATTGAATGTTGTTTTTACCCTTTTCATTAAAGATGATCATATCAACACATCTTTGTTTCTTATTTGGTCAATCGGCTCTTTTCTGCAATCCCCAGCTTGTGCCGGGGATTTCAGAGTAGATACGATTGCAAACGGACATGCCCTTGGTTGCTGACCTACTTTCGAAAATGGCTCCCCATTACCTCCGAGGTTATTTTAAGAAATGGCCGAGGTGTTCCGAATAAAGGGCTATAAGAGGTGGTCAGACTCATTTGAAAAACTTTCCAGTCTTGCAGTATGCTCTTGTTATTCAGTTATCCCTCAAAAATTGGTAAGACTTAGTTGTTGAAGATGAAAACTGTACATACATTACCGAAGCTAGCCTTCAAATGCTTGGTCATAAATTCACTCCAGGTTGTCATATGTGTCCCTATTACATATGCGTGATATTCATTACTTTGAGTGACAATAAATGGTCTTGGTTGGAAACACACTGTAAGATATAGTCCCTTATAACTTGTTAGATATTAGTTGAAACGCAATTAAAGATATACAGAGTGTATTGTTATAATTCTTAGCTGATTAAAATTAGTTTTTATGAAAGGTGTTTTCTTTCTTTGAATGAAGGAAGAATACTCATATAAAGAAGTTAGATTAGTGATGGTGTTTTACTGCCACACATTGAAAACATTATATACCATTCAAACCAACACATTCTTTGACAGATCTTTCAGCTATAAATCATTCAAATCATTGAATTAACTTTGTCACGTTCCGACCTTTCAAGTGTTTTTTTCCCACCCAAAGAGGAGTTATTCCTATTTTATTAGGTATCCGAGAGAAATGTAGAAAATTTGTCAATATCAAGACATTCAAGATATGATCATTTTTCCCCTAAAGGAAATATTCTTGCAACATTTTCAAGTAAACTATCAATTATGATTATTAAAAGTTTGCCTGAAACAGTCATGTTTTAGATAACATTGGGAAGAAATTCAAATTCTTTTATTGAAAGTATGGTTTTAAGACTAGATATTTATATCCACATTTCTCTTGTTCTTTTGTATTTAACCCTTACAGGGCTGGAACCAACTTCATGCTTTTGCAAACAGGTAAGATCCAGGCCAGCCACCAAGTAAATTGGCAGCTGGTCTGTGATATACCTTGTTTGCTACTCTGAGTATCTTTCCTTATCAAAAATAAGCAGATATTTAAGGTTTCGGAAAGCAGACAACACAAAGATTTATAATTAGAAAATTACCAAGCACTCTAAGGGATAAACAAGGTTATCATGGCAAGCCTCTGTTGGCCATGGACCAAATGTCCAAGCCCCCCTAAATGATGTATTGATCTCTTGGTTGTTTAATGGACAAGACATTGATTTTATTACGCAGACAATGTCCTTATAGTTCTAGAGACTATTGAACAATCAGATCCACTTTTTGGATGTCCAAAGACTTATATTTTTCAAACTTGGTTTGAGTTGTATACCTGTTTGGAAGTTTGTTATTGATGTTTGATAGATGAATCTGCTCAGCACAATTTTGAATTACCACAAAATATATATACCAAAAAAAAAATTGAGAAGAAATCATATATCAATCATTCTAGCCGGGTCCTGTATTGTCCAATGGTTAAGGTGTAGGACCCTTGGGTTCAATCCTCACCAGAGGCCCTGGAATATATCAAAAAAGTGTCCTTGGGCAAGACAGTGCAGAGCCATAGATAACTGAAATACTGTTGACAATACAGGGTTAAACCTATATAAACAACCTATTTGCAATTTTTTTTTGTCATCTGTTACTTTAAAAGCTTTTCACTTCAGGTGCATTAAAATGAGTATATGGAACAAATAACTAATTTTGTTTGAACATTTTTCTAGCTATTTTGTTGAACAATGTTCATAAGTTATAACATGATGGAAGTTTGCTAATTCCTGAGTGGCAAACAAAGGTGTTAAAGAATTATGTGCCATACCAAAGGACACTCCTGAAAATAAAGATGGGAATTAAGAGTCCAAAGTCTTTAACAATTCAACCTCCAAAATCTGTTAGAACGAAAAAATAATTTTGGTGGAAATTACTTTTTGAAATGTTACTTCATTTACAAAATCCTAGAGAAAATGCATTTTCATTCATCTGCTGTTGCAATCAAATATTACAAAGTCCGCTATAGGGCTATGGGTTATATTTGTCTTTGGTTTTATGTCCAACTTTATAACGTTGTTCTGGATGTAAGTTGGCTGAGGTCTGGTGCACTCTTGTATTTGTCTCTCAGCTGGAATCATTTGGCGAAACTTCTGTGATAAACATAGCTTGTAATGTTTGTGTTTCATACATTTGAAAAATATAGTAATATTGATGTTCAAATCTCGGTCAGCACTACTCATGCACAATAGTGTTACACACCAATACAATCATGAATGTATTTTTGGTGTTCATGAACATTTCTTTCTTCAAGTTACGAACAGCTCTGTGTTCATGAATGGCCATTTAAGGTTCATGAAGCTCATGAATAAGTTCTCTTTCATAGAGGTAACTGCTATGATAAATGACATTATCCTTTCATTTTATAATATGATTTGCTAACAGGTAATATTATCTGACCTACTTTTACCTGTACATGGTCATATCAATAGTCAATAAGCAATTAATCCTAATATATAGTCAATAACCAATTAATCCCAATCAGATCTACTTAACATGACAGGGAGTATTTCTCTGGTTTAGGTCCTGCTTGGCCCAGTGGTTGAGGTGACAGACTTAGAACTGGGGGGTTCTGGGAACAAGCCCCTCAGACACTTATGGTTTCGTGAGAGTGACCTTTGGCAAGTCACTTCAGAGCCCCAGCCTAGTAGTGGTGGAAAAAGAAAGCCATTAATTACATAACTGAAAAATTGTTGATAGAGCAAGAAACAACATAGAAAAAATGCTAGAAACATTGAAAGGTGTACTGACTTCTGTTATTTAAGAGCTAGAATTTTGTTATGTGTTTTGTAATTTTGCTTTCTAAGTCTTATGGTGTGTGTTTGTATTAATAACGTTTAACATTGAATCATTATTCAATATTGACCTCTGTTTATAATCATTTCAGATTGTATATCCCAAAACAGACGAGCAGAGAAAGCGGTTAGGCGAAGCTGTTAAACCGATTTTCATATTCAGATCCTTGGAGCCGGTAACTTTATTATTATATTATAAAACCCTTTACCCCATAAACCACAAGACTGGATCTAATAGCCTTATAGATTTCAACTATAATCATAACATAAGAATAAACAATGAAGGGATGACGAAAACACTGTAAGCATTGCAGCAAAAAGAAAAAAAATATAAATATATGCCCATGATGAGTGCTTTCTGCTTATGTTGCAATGTTTATAAATGATAGACATCACAGACATGTCCAAAATTCTTTACATTTCAGAACGGGTATTAATCCCTCTCCTGTTTTGAATTATGAGGTTATATCAAATCTCAAAGTCTGATAAAAGGGATCTATGAAAACTCCATCAATCACAAGATATTGAATCCATGCAAGACATTTAAAGAGAAGTTGCGCATGAGTTTACACATTATGTGTAAATTCTCCATTTATCATAATGTTTTCGAACATTGCAATCATGTTTCAAGCTGTCTCAAATTGAGGAAGGGTTAATATTTTACTCCACAGACACTTACTCTAATGATTGTTGTAAAATAGAAAAGTATGTTGACAAAAGAAGGCAAAATATTTTTTCTATTACATTGTTATCCATATGAATATAAAACTTAATGTAATTTCTTAAGTTACACCTTACTCTTGTTGTGAGCCTTCAGTCTGGGCACTCTTCATAAGTTGATATGGTGGAAATAAGTGGGTGAAATCAGTTTTGGTCTACTCAGTCACATAATCAATTGGATAAGAGACCGGACCAAAATGTTAAAACGTGTGATAAATTGCAAAAAAGTACTAACTTTGTGACTTCCATTGCTTTTCACAGTTGATCTTGAAATGATAAAGTAGGGCAGGTGAATTGTACTTTTGTCACTTCTTAGTTTGTTTTGTATATATATATCTCTGAAGATTGATTTGTTTTTGCTCACAACTTCATTGGTGACAGAAAGAGAAAGAGAAATTGAAAAAACTAAAGATTGCTTAAGTTCATAGCACTTCAAAGTTTTAGGCATACCTGGCATGTAGATACTGAGAAAGAATTTACTCAGTGTGAGTATATTCAAATTTTGTTTCAGTGGTCACATCCTTTACTAACTTAATTTGAAAGCATGATGTGACATGATATACTAATTATCATTGATCATGAGACTACTATTTCATATATCATTATACCATCACAATTTATTTTACTGAATCTCAATAATAGATTGATAACGTGACTTGTCAACTTGGTTCTTTAAAGATTGAATCTATATATTAAAAGGTATTATTGAGCTATGGGTAATGGCTGATTTATGGGTTGTTTACGACGTAAGTGCCATTTTGAAGACTGCCGTCTGAGAAAAGTCTACTCAATTAATCATATAGGTGACAACCATATGCACAACTTATTCATTGGTACATAGCTAAGCAGGGAAACTAAGCCAGATGCCTATTGATTATGGTGAAACAGACATAATTTTGTATATTGAAGGAATATTCAAGTTTGTAACATTGAGTTGAAAAAGGTTGTAGTGTCAAAAATGAGAAATAATTCCTTTCCTTGATATTTGTTCAAAATGACATTTTATGCAATTTTTTTTTAACTTTTTCCCAGAGAAGTTGTTTGTATGTCGTTCTGTCAAAAAGTGTCCCTTAAAGATATATTAGCTTAAGATTTTAATTTGTGATAAGACCTCGGGTTTAAATTATTTCTTTGGCCTTTATAATGCCCTCTTTAACCAGTTTAACTTATACTTGATCAATGACTTTCCAATATCCTAAAATTGTACAGTATGGGTATAATCTGACAAATACCTTTCCTATTATGTGATGGTAAATATTATGTTATGTGACCATATTGTAGATGAACTAAACATGGCATATATGACAGCTAGCAGTTTGATCCATTTGCCTTCATAAAGAGACTGTCTAGGATTGAAAACAACAGCGAATGACAGTATGAGAAATATAGAATAGGTGGTTGGTGTCGTGAATAGTTAATATCAAGGCAAGGCATAGGAATATTATCTGATGAGCCGGAGTGAATCCAATAATAACCGGAAGCCGAGTCTGATAACCTTTTCTATTCAAAGACACCAACCATCTATTTTAAATGTCCTGTTACCTATATGGATTCAAACAACCAAACAATAAATGATATCAGAACTTGAAAAATAATGAAACAAAATGGAAAATCAATACTTACAGGTGGAGGCAGCTATCAAATGGTCTAGTGACGGATATCAGAAATGTTACATTTTAGACTTGTCCATGTGAGCAGCCTAAGTCAAAAATATGAAAGCACGAAAAATTATTCTTTTCATGTTATATTATTTGAATAGTACCAATTTTGACCTAATAACTATTCCTTTTTGACAGTCTTTTCTAAAGTATTATGTTGAAGTTGAGTGTGGTCCATTCCACAATATGGGAGTCTGGTCTTTATCGAAAACAACAGGGTCCTTCACAGCACAGTAGTTAGGAGCTGGACATCTAGGGAGTCCCAGGCTTGAGCCTCACCGATAACTCTTTTTATGTAGGAGTGTCCTTTTGCAAGACACTTCAAAGCCCCAGCCTAGTACTTGTGAATCAAGGAAAGGCGTAACATAACTGAAAAATTGTTGGCATGGCGTTAAACACCCAACAAATCAAAAGCAACAATAGACTTCAGAAAAGAAAGCAAATACTGACCATCATATATGGCAGAAGCCATTGTAACCAAAGCATGAACTGCTCAATGGTTCCTCAAGTTCTCTTTAGCAGGTAGACTTAAGGTGTTATGGAGTAAGGAATTATACTGCAGCTCTGTACAGAATGTTAGCAATTTTGATTGATTTAGGTGCAAATTCTGCATTCTTTGCTTTGTTTATTTAGTCTATTTACCAACCCATGGAAATCATGTCTCAACCCCACAAGCCTTGAGGAAACATTGCATTCTTTGTTTAATACAGAAAAGAATATGATTACCTTTCCCACCCATGTGAAAGTGTCCTTTGACAACACTCTTCAGAGATCTAGAATAACACAGGTCTATCCCAGGATAACCTGAAACATATAACTGAAAAGTTGTTTGAAACAACATTAAAGCCTTTACTAAAAGAAAGGATTACACTTTTGGATGGGTTCCTGAATGGCTCAGTGGTTATGGTGTAAGATAAGTGACACTGGGCCCCAGATTTAATCTTATCAGCGACACCGGGATTTTTGTGGGAGTGTCTTTGGCAAGACACTGCAGAATCCTGCCTATAGTTCTGGAGAAACCCTAGCACAGCCATAGCATACCTGAAATAATGTTGACACTGCGTTAAAACCCCATAGTGAACACTTTTGGTAACTGTTAGAATGGGTATTTGTGGAGTAATGGGGTGATGTCAGAAAATACTTTGATGTATTAATTTTCAATGAGAGAGTGTGTTTGTATTTCACTTTTGATAGCCATATGTGTTTGCTTTGCAATTGTGTAGATAACATGCTATTTAGTGTTGAATTAAATGCACTTATTTCCTTTGAAAGGGGCAGACCTCTGATAACTTCTATGGTATTGGCCCATTATATAATTGTACAAATTGTACATAAATATTGCAACTCCAGGAAAGTGAAGTTGTCTTCCTTTCCAATTAGTTTCTAAGTTTGAAAGGAAAACTTAGTTCAACAGACTATAAAGTTTCATTGTATAGTGCATTGGACTTTGACTTATAACTTAAGATTTGATTTCATTTTTAAACTGTTTTCAACAGTTCTTTAGTAGTATAAAGGCATAGGGGTTATCCACATATTAGGTTCTTGACTTTTGTCACAAAACTGTCTTATACTCTGTTAAAGTGCCAACTGCTTTGTATTAATCATATTTGACTAAATGGTAACCAAACAAAACAACTTAGAAAGGTAAAGAGGCTACTGCTGATGACAAATAATATAATGATCATATCTTAGCAGTGAAGGATTGTGGTTTACAGTTGGAAAAGATGGTTTGTGCCGTGAATTGGAAATGTTATAGGGCATGGCGTAGGAATATTATCTGGTGAGACGAAGGCGAATCAAATAATAATCGTGAGCCAAGCCTGATAATATTTCTTATTCAAAGAGACAAACCACCTATTACCTGTATTATAATTTCAAATAAACAAACAAAAAATAAAAACAAAACAAGAAAAAAAGTGAAAATGGAAAAATCAATTCTGGCAGGTCAGCGCAGCAAACATGTGATGAACAGATGGATATCAAAATTTGTTATACTGCAACCTGTTAGTTGTCTGTTAATTGGCCTGGCGAAAGGTAAAACGCAATAACTATGCTATTACAAATTGATGAATTTTGAATACTTATTTACAAGGTCATGGCGAACCTCAAGGTCGGGCATTTTCAGAGACTGGGGCTTAAAGGCACATGAAAGGAGATGAGTACAAATAAATTACTGAAAAAAGATATGGAGTTCTTTTATTATGTCCATAAAAGTCATGAGAATTAATCTACAAATGCATTAAGACCTCATTAAATAGACTCCCTTTAACATAAGTTATTTTTTGCTTGAAATATAGTTGTCTCCAATTCAATCATGTTTATCAACAACCTGATTGCTTACATATTCAAAATAAGGAGTTCTGATTGGTCAATTCAAATATTTGTGTATCAACTGTCAAGGTCAAAGGTGAAGAGATTCAATCAATCTGATTAATGAACTTTGGATTATTTCTCGTTTGCTTTTACGTTTAAGTTGTGCTGATGGGTTTTTTGGCTATAACTATTTGAACTTGAACAAAAGTTTACCAAATAATATTGTTTGATATGGTATTATCTCCTTCTATATGCCTTAAAGAAAATAATGTTACCGGCACCATCATATCAGCCAAAGATATATCCCTGAAAGTCATGTGACAAAGGCTTTCTTTGACAGTTTTTTAGATATAATGTTTCTCTATACTATTCCCTTGAAACAATAAGAGATACTCAGATAGCTTTCTTATGATATCTCTTGTTTGTACTTGAACTAGATCTTAGACATGATGCCATCTCCATTACCTAGATTGCCTGGAGGAAACCATTCCTACAGTTGTTTTCGAGTACTTTATAACCCTTTACCGAACATTAAACTTTCGACTGTCCCAAATTGAAAGAGTTTGCAGACGACATTTCAAAATGTGATGAAACTGAAAAATAATTTTTTGATAGGGTAGAAAACATTGTGGGAAAAGGAGAAATTGCTTGTCACAAGCAATTTCTCCTTTTCTCACAATGTTTTCCAGAGTCATCTGCAATGGACTGGTAAAATATCATTATTGTTTGGTAAATAATTATTGGTTTTAAAGACATTGGTGGTGTCCCTGACATGTACACGCGCAAACACGGCAGCCATTGCTGCGCCACCGTCATGGTTTAGGATGTCAATAGGGGGGTCCTGCAAGGCCCAGTTGTTACGATGGCAGACTAAGAACTCAGGGGTCCCAGGTTTGAACTCCACCGATACCTTTGGTTTCTTGGGAGTGACCTTTTGCAAGTCGCCTCAGAGCTCTTGCCGAGTACAGGTGGAACCAGCAAAGTCGTTACATGATTTAAAAATCGTTGATACAGCGTCAAACACCATACATAGGACATGATCACACTGCTCTTTTTTACAATACAATACAACTTTGTACAATACAATACAACTTTGTATTGTATTGTAAAAAAAGAGCAGTCTTAACTTTTTGATAGAATGGATAGCATAATACTTTTGCAAATTCAGTTGGAACTTTCAAAAGAAAAAGAATATTACGTTGTATGCAATTCATTCAGACAGCTTTAATGTTTGCCTTTAAAGCCACCATTTAGTGTCTCATTATCAATTAGAAGTGTGGAATGCATGTGTAATGGTTCAAAGTTAACGAGGCCTTGCTATTAACTGTAAACCGTATTAAAAGGTTTCTTTTAATCATCTTCCTCATGCAATTCTTGTTTAGAACAGCAGCAAAGTGTCAGACCAAAGTCTTGATAAGAGGTTTTTTTATTCTTGAAAAGAACATTAAGAATGCTTTTATTTGTTTTTCAACTAACTTTAAAAGTGCAAACCATTTGGAATTCAGGTTTTTGCTTGAAGCTTTGCAGTTTATATTCTACAGTTCCATTATAACTGGAACGCATTACTGTTTCAAGCACCAAAAAATATAGCTCTTGGCGAAAATCAATTTTCAGTTGAAAGTCTTCTGCAATTTTCCTTGGAATAAAATGTCAAGTTTCAAAGCATTTAGCCACCACAGCCCTATTAAAACTAAAGGCTTTTGTATGTCTCATTTGTCACTGTAACCTGCAATATCATCCGGCGCCTCCATGATTTTGTTCCTTAAGGCTCTTTGACACCATCCTTTCTTTCATTCATTCATTCATTCATTCATTTATTCATTCATTCATTCATTCATTCATTCATTCATTCATTCATTCATTCATTCATTTATTTACTTATATATTTATTATTCATTCATTCATTCATTTATTCATTTATTCAAGACTCTAAGACTAAGACTTGAAAATCCAAAGCTTCATACCCATGATGCAAGTCTGATCACAAGCTTATACTTATAGTGTGAGGGATTAAACCTGCTTGTTTTTTCACAGGTGTGATGAAATTTGGAACAAGTTCTTTAAAACTGTACAACAGCTGTACTGTTGTATGATAGGCATTGAATAATTCCATTGGACACAAAATAAGTTTGTATGTAAGCTTTTTAAGTCTGTATACAGTGATTTAAAATGTATGAAGTCCAAAATTGTTAAAGCAGTTTTGAGATCTACCACAGTCATAAAGAGAATACATACTTAGATTTATTGACACTTCCTGAATTAATTGTACTTCCGATAGCTATTTTTAATTGTTAACATACACAAGGCTGCATAATGTTTTAACATTTTATTTTGACTTTCAAATTTTCTGATACATGAACAAGGAATTTTAATGGCAGGACGTCTTGTGAGTGACTTGCAGAAGGGAGCTGTTTCCTTTAGCTATAAACATGCATTAATGCTTTGTGCAAGTCTCTATGGACAGTTGGTTGTGTGATAAACATAAAACAGACTTTATGTGGAGGGTCTTCAGGCTTAAATTTTACATGGTTAGCAATTTCTCTATTTTAAGGGTAAAGTGACTGAACTCCATTCTTATGTTTGATATAGCAAGGGTTTAATGTCAAGAGCACTGACTATATATAAGCCTTACTTTGAACTCTAAATAAGGGATTTTTGATGTTTCCTTTATGCAGGCTTTCTACTGGTCCCTACTTTTCCTACTTTTCCCTACTTTTCCCTACTTTTTTTTCTTAACCCTACTTTTCCCTACTTTTTTCAAAAATAGCCCTATTATCCCTACTTTTTCATTTTGCAAGTAAAAGAAATAAAATGTAAAATATAGACTTACATGATTCTTCTTTAGATATTTTGCAGAAATTCCATTCATTATGAATCTTTTGTAATGAGAACAGTTCAGATGTGTTTGGGGGATCACCTTGTTATGTCCATCCTTGAAAGCACTGTGGTTCCTTGGCTAGTCAGTACAGACATACTGGTCTTTAGGTAAGATAATATCTTTTTCACTGTGAAAATACATGTATGTTCTATCTAATCATATACATACATGCTTCTTGAAAAAGAGGTGACAGATATGCACGCTTCATCTAGACTTTACACTGCCAAGTTTCTTCTTTTCCCAATGATGCTACTAGCTGAGGGAACCCACAAATGCCATGCTGTGTTTTAAATTCGTACCGGGTGGAAGAAATTGAAAACAGTGTCATGTATGATAATGATGATAAATTAAAGAGAGTTGATCACTTTTGGAAAGATATATTGAGCAGAAAATCTGCAAGTGGCAACCAAAAGTTTCCTATACTGCAAAAACTTGTATATTCATCTCTGTCTTACCCATGGGAATGCTGATGTGGAACGTAGCCTGTCCATCAATAAGAAGATCCTGACTTCCGAAAGCACCCTTCTTTCTGAGCAGTCATTGAATGCATTGAGACTTACAAGAGATGCAGTGGAACAATATGATGGAAATGTAACTGCTGTTCCTATAACCAAAACAATGATGAAGTATGTGACTGACTCACATCAGAAATACTTGAAAAGACTGGAAGATGAGAAGCAGGAGTCCAATCTGCTTAAAAAGGTGCAGCTTGAACAAAAGAGACAACGAGAAATTGAATCAGAGGCTTTCAAGAAAAACGAAGACAGGAAAAGAAAGATATCTGAAACGGAAAAGGAAGTTAAGAAGAATGAGGCAGGCCTACATGAAGATATGTGTGCAGCAAACAACCTGTTCAAGGAGGCTAATGACAGGCTATCATCTGCAATAAAAAAGAAAGACTTTAAGGAGATAGACATTGCCCATGCATTTCTTGATGTTGCCAGGACCAAAATAGATAAAGCCACAAATGCCTTGGAGACATGTAGAAAGCAGAGAAATGATATTGAAAGCAAAAAGAGCAAATTGATTGCCAGTTATTCTCAAAAAGAGAAAATCAGTATCTCAAGCAAATAATATGGTTCATGTAGATATTGTAGGCCTATAACTAACTATGTATATTCTTTTAATGTTTGGCCAGTGTATTGAAGCGTGCATATCCTATTCCACCTCATTGTGTTGTAGATTGCTTTTTATGTATATTAGATGCTGAGCTTGTGGTGGTTTTTTTGCATACTTTTTGCATAAATGTAACCTTGCAATAAATAATATTTTCTAACTGCTTATGATCATGGATACAACACACAATAGTACATTCCAATAGTCATTCTTATGTAGTATCTAATTTTACTTAACCCTTTACTTCATGTATACTCATTTTAACACCTTTACAAACGGAATAGACCTTTTTCTCTTTTTGCTTATACAATTATGATAAAAATATAATTCTTCACTTTTGTCTGTGGTGAGAAAACTCTTTGTAAGAACTAGTGCAAGAATACTTATATATTCATAGTGGGTGAAGTTTAGTACATATTCATGGAGGAAAGGGTTAATACTAAGGGTTTTTGTCTTTTGCCTTATAAGATTAACAGTGTATGTTTTGAATGTCATGTTCATTATTGTATTCCATTGTGTAAATTGATGTTAAATGAGAAATTAAAATTTCAGGTGCCTGTATTTCAAGGATGGGCAGAACAAGGCATTCTCACAGCATCAGATGGACTAAGATATGTATCAATTTAACGGTAATTCCAGCTGAAAAATGGTAATAACTTTCTTATTTAGCCCTACTTTTTAACAGTAAAAATCCCTACTTTTTGCTAAAATCTTGCCCTACTTTTGCCCTAGTTTTTTGTGGAGAGGCAGTAGAAAGCCTGTTTATGTTAAGACTTTAAACTTATTTATTTTACATCATTTGTGAAAAGAGTTCTTACAACTCAGAAAGAGCACTCGCAATTCTGCTTCCTGGTTATGTAACGAGTAATTGCATCATATGTGGACTAATGAAAGGTGGAAAGGCAGATCCCGTTACTCATGGGATTCGAAGCCACGACCCTCTTGTCCAGAGGCCGATGCTCTACCCTTAGACCACTGTCTTCCTTTATGTTGTTGCTGCATTCAACTTTAAAATGGTTGAACAATTTCAAAGGTGAACCTCCTCACTGCATATCTGCTACCTCCCTTTGAAACTTATGATGAAACATTCTTCAGAAACCAATGTGACAAGTGGATAAGTTCCTTTTGTCACAAGGGGTTATCTTATAAGGAAATGTATTGCTTTTTTCATTTGGTGGTATTTTCAATACAGACCATAGCTTTAATTCCATAACAGGAAATTAGGAAACATATGCTTCGTATTGTTATAAGATCAAACCCCTAAACAACTTCAGGGAAAGATTGGTCTTTCTAGGCTCCTATCGAGGCCCAATATTTCGTATTCTACGAGCCACTCTGTATGTGTGTATGTGAGAGTGTCTGACATATGAATGACAATATATAGCTCCATTCCATTCAGTGGTACATTTCGATTACAGCAGAGACTTGGCTGGCCAAGTTTTCTTGGAATAGAGGCTTAATAGTCTGATTAGATAGGTCAACCCTCTACTGCCATTGATAATTGGCTTTCTGTGATTCAGATATCCCTTTCATCATTGTATTATGGGATATATCGAGTTGTTTTTATAAAAGATGCACCATTTTAGTTGATTGTGAGGCTTTGAACTCTTTAGTGTTAATAATAGGTTATTTGCCTATCGGTAGCAACTTCTATTTGTGAATGTTCCAAATTGAAACCGATAGTGGAAACATAAATTGACCATTAAATTTTGTTTGTGGATTTTATATTAAGGTTGAGATCCAATATTAAAATAAAATCCAATGTGGCCAAATGGACAAAAGCCCATCAGGGACTTTTTTTTTTATAATTGTTATTTAATTCTGTTGCTGATGGATCAGTCAAAGCTGTAAGGGGGAAAGCATTTTTCAGGCATCAGTGATACAATCTCAGATCAGGACACATTTTTAAATGATTAGTGTTCTTTGGGGAAGACTCTTTACAATAGTATCAATCATCAATGTCTCTCAGGATGGATTGAACACCAGGTGAATAGATGCAGTAACATGATTCAAAATGTGTTTGTATTTAATTTGAAATAAGCATCAAACAATTTGACAAAAATATCAAGGAAAGAAACACTTCAACATTGTGAAGGACTTCAAAATTATCTGATATTCCTTGAAATCGTTGAGAGTTGAAGGAAGAGATGTATGAATTCTTGTGTCACACTGTCTTCATATATCATCTTCTATAAAACTTTTATGGTGATTTGCATTTGGTCAGCCTTTACAAAACCAGACTGCCAAACAAAATTTATGGCATACTTAAGAAGAGTTTCAGACAAATATTGAAAATATTGAGATGAAAAAAGAATATTTTTCTTTGGTATAGCTTTAAATATTATAGGGAAAAAATGAAAATGCTCATTGTATAGCACAAACACAAAGACAATCCAAATATTTCATGGTGTACACTGGTCGACACTATTAAACTTCTTTACCAAGGACCAGTTACTTGTGCAATGTACAATCTATGGTTCCTGCACTGGACTTTAAAATGTCATGTTGTCAACTCTTTAATATAATAAGATTAGGATTATGAATTTCCTCATGTGAGATAAAGCAAATAAGTAGCAATATCCTTCCTTCAAAAATATGTTGACAAATTTCTGTGGAGAGGTTAGATTTCATATGAACTTTTATCCATTTCTCATGGTCACAAGGACCACCCAGACTAGGAAGTTACTGGTACTACAGGCAAAACAAGTGGTCAAAGACTAACCTTGAATGAATATCCAACCCTTGTATAGGGTTAGATTTCCTAATGTCATACAACACTCTAAATATCTTGAAAATTGTTGGTATTGCTTGTCTTGTAACGACTTTGGCAGACAGTAAAATAACAATTTGAAGTAAACTCTTCTGACAAGCATCGGTCTGGGTCTAGTTCTGTAATTCATCAATGTCACTAATTATTGTTGTCTTAACCCTTTCCCAAACAATAACCACATTTGAATACTTTGTTGCAGACAACTTTAGAAAACCTTGTGGGAAAAGGAGAAATTGCTCGTAACGAGCAATTTTTCCTTTTTTCCCACAAGGTTTTCTGCTTTATCTGAAGAATATTTTTCAATTACTTCACATTTTGAAATGTCGTCTGCAAACTCTTGCAATTTGGGACAGTCGAAAATTTGGTGTCTGGGAAAGGGTTAAGGTTCCCTAAACCCATGGTTTTATACCATTTCTCCATACATAAGGAATTGTGTGTTGATAATACATGAGATAGTTATCACTCCTTGATTATAAGTTCTGAAAGTTGACATTTTAGTTGATTGGCTTGAGATTGTAACATTATGGGGAAAGAGAATCTTGAAATGATAAGCCATTTCCTTGAAATTAATTTCATCCTTGAAGTTAATTTCAATGCCCCTTCACACATCCCCCACCTATACTCCCCCCTCTTCAATGATGTTATGGCGTTAGATAACATTTAATTTAAAATTCATATGGATTTCAAATTCAGAGGGAAAGTAGCCTTAGGCCTTAACCAATTACCAAACAACAACGACATTTCAACAGTTTGTTGCTGGTAGCTTTTTAAAACATTGTGGGAAAACCGGAAATTGTTCTTTAATGTTTTCAACCCTATCATAAGATTATTTTATAATCTCACCATGTTTCGAAATGTCGTCTGCAAACTCTTTGAAGTTGGGACAGTTGAAAATTTGGCGTTTGGTAAAGGGTTAAGTGAATGGTTGTCAATGCATTGTGGTAGAATGCAGTCATGCAATAATTAAATTGTACTTACTGCTATTAAAAACTCAAACAATGTGTAAATTAATGGTACAATTAAAGCACCATAGTATCAGTTTAGCGGTTCAATGCAATGCTATATTAATTACTTAGTGTTTATGAAGTAGCTTCATGTTTGTGAAGCACATACTTTATAGTCTTGCATTGAACCTTGAATCATGCAATGAGTATGGGCCTTAAAGTACAATTCCATTAGGCTTGAATATCTGCCATAAATAATAGTTACAGGGGCAGTTTCTATCAAGAAATCTAACAGTTTATGACACTTTTGAATACCTGTCGATTCAACCTTTTTCATATTGAGCTCATTTTCAGGAGATAATTTGTTTGGACATGAAAAAGTTTCTATGAGGGATAGCATGGTATTGAATATAAAATCTATTAACCCTTAGAATTCTGGGTAATTCTCTTAAATTAGATTTCGTGTCATCTGCTTTCCAAAACCTTAAAAGTCTGCTTAATTTTGTTAATGAAAGATACTCAGATCAGCAAACAGGTTAGATCACAGGCCGTCTTCAAATTTACTTGTATGTGTTCTTTTAATATATCCTGAATGACAGACATATTTATTTGTCATTGTCTCAAACAAGAATACATATGGTTGAATAGTAATATGCTTTATTTCAACTAAATATTTTTTCTTCTTCTTTTCAGGAACAAATGTCTTGTGTCCTTGATGCCATGTTTGAGAAAAAGGTGAGTTTAACATAACTTGGCATTTCTTACATTTAATCAGACCTGTCCCACCCACTGTTAAACACATTACAAAACAATGATGACATTTGACCAGTTTGTTGCTGACGACTTTGGAAAGTGTTGGAAAAGGAGAAACAAGCAAGTGCTCCTTTTTCTACAATGTTTTCTGCCCTATCAGAAGATTATATTTCAATTTCATTACATTTTGAAATGTCATCTGCACAATCTCTCAATTTTGGACAGTCAAAAACTTGGCGTTTGGTAATGGGTACCACAATGGCAGAAGGGGTTTGTATTAAAGGTTACAGATCAATGTTGGGATGATTCTGCTAATAGATCTTTTTGCACAGTAATATTGTCTGCATAATTTCTCACCTTGGCTACAAAAAATACCACATATGAAGGGTTCAATGAAATACTATAGTAAGTGTTTCATGTTTGTGAAGCACTTACTATGGTACTAGGGTCTTTCATTGAACCCTCTATATATGCATAATTTCTCACCTTGGGTACACATTGAGACTTTACCCTTAGAATGCTTGGTAATTTTCAAAAGATAGATTTTTGTATCTTCTTCCAAAACCCTACATATCTGCTTAATTTTGTTGAGGAAAAATACTCAGAGAAGCAAACCGGTTAGATAACAGGCAAGCCGCCAATTAACTTGGTGGCTGGCCTGTGATCAAACCTGTTTGCATAAGCATGAAGTAGGATCCTGCACCATAAGTATTGTATCAAACATCATCTATATGGATCAGATTTTCTGGGGTTTTTTCACCGACATATAACCAATTTGTGATGTTTGCAATTGATACTTGCTCTTTGATGAAACTTTATGTTGGGGTCCTAGAAAATAAAGTTATTGCCTTCTCAAGAACGGCTTTCCATATTTTAACGAAACTTGGGTTTTATTTTTGTATAGTTATTCAATACCTATGTTTCATCCAATTTTGACCCCTATAAGGCATTTAATATAAGAATCTTCCTTCTGTCACTTTAAGTCAGGCACCGTAAAATTACCCTAAGGTTGAACACCCATAACTCGCCATTTTGAAATTCATTAATTAATAACTGAAAAATCGAACAGTTCCCATACCAACCTTTTTTTAACGAGAACAACCGAAGTAACCTTACAAAAGATTGAGTTTCAAAATGGCGGATTATTGGTATTCTACCTTAAAACTGTTGACAATTACAGTGTCTAGAAATCTAGACACTTAGAGGTTTGTAATACACTAAATGTCCCCATTGAACCTTTTTACCCCCTGTATTTATTGCCAAATGCTGTTAGGCACCCATATTTATAGAGTCTGAGGGAACAATCAATTTTCTGTCTGTATTTTAACCCTTAGAATGCTGGGTAATTTTCTTAAAATTGTATTTTTGTGTTTCTCTGCTTTTCAAAACTTTAGAAAGCTGCTTAATTTTGATGAGGAAAGATACTCAGAATAGCAAACAGGTTAGATCACAGGTCAGCGGCCAATTTACTTGGCGGCTGGCCTGGATCGGACCTGTTTGCATAAGCATGAAGTCTGTTCCAGCACTGTAAGGGTTACATGGTCTTACAGAAGCATGAAGGTTGGGTTGGGGTAGGGGGAATAACTGAGACTTGACATGATAAAAAGAGAATAGGTGGAAAGTGATCTGGAAATGTTATCAGGCAATGCATGGGATTGTTATTAGATAAGCTGAGACTTCAATGAGACTACAAGTCTAGAGTTAAGTGCAAGACCATAGTAAGTCCTTCACAAGTCTTGTGACTTTAAGGTGGTTGTTCACACGAGAGAAAATTCACAAGTCAAAATAAAATGTTGTTGAAACAATACAGTATTTGTACCTGTCGGAAGGTAAGTTTGATTAAGAAAGTGTCCATTTATCTAAATTTGTACAGTTAGTATGTGGTAGATCTCAAAATCTTTTGAATTGAAAAACAATATTGATTTGCTGAAAACACACTTCATAAAATTAAAAATGATCTAATTTTTCTTTCAAAAACTATTCTTAAGTGCATATCTTATAACAGTATAGCTGTTGTGGGGTTTTAAAGAAAGGTTTAAAGCAGTTTTATAGAAATTGACTTTTAATATTCAAATTTCTTCATGTCTGTGAACAAATACCATTAAAATACAATGCTTACTGGACCTTCTCTAGTACTTCTGGTGCATGTGTGATAAAATGCACTGACTGATATGTTAATGAGTTTTGATTTTGTGTATTACAGGTGTCACCAGGTGAACATGTCATAGACCAAGGGGATGATGGCGATAATTTCTATGTTATTGACAGGTAGGAACAACTTCTTACTTCTGGGCTCACCTTTACTTTGTACATAATGATGTACATGTATAAGGCATGGACCTGGATACCACTGGTATTGTCAGTGTTAAAATGATTTTGGTTGGACCAGACTGGTTGCAAGTTACGATTTCATGTATTAATCGATCCAGATATTACCGATTGATGATTTATTAGGGGTCCTGCATGGCCCAGTGGTTTAGGTCGCGGGCCTAGAACTCTTGGGTCCCAGTTTCAAGCCCGACCCTCACCACTGGTTTCGTGGGAATGACCTTTTGCAAGTTACTTCACAGTCCTATCCTAGTACTTGTGGATCCAGGAAAGCCACAACATAAATGAAAACTTGTTGATTTGCCGTTAAACTCCATACATTCAGATAGAATTGAGGTTGTTTCTCTGCCCAATTTAGTGTTGGAGATTTCCAGATACCTGGTATAAAGTTAAACTTGCCTCACAGGGGTTTCATTATTATTTGTAGGAGGATGATTTGGAAAAGAAAGGCAGGGGTATGGGGGACCTCTTCACTAGATTTATCATAAAACTGAGTATCCAGGGTTTTGGTCAAAGTAGCTGGGGTAAATCCCCGGCCTCTGGGGGTCTTATTGAAACCTCTGGCTCATGGCCCACTTTGATTCTAAGTGCTTATCCCTTTCCCAAATGCCAAATTTTTTAGTGTCCCAAATTGAAAGAGTTTGCAGACATCTTTTCAAAATGTGATCAAATTGGAAAACAATCTTCTGATAGGGCAGAAAACATTGTGGGAAAAGGAGTAATTGCTCGTTACAAGCAATTTCTCCCTTTCCCACAATGTTGTCTGAAGTCGTCTGCAACAAACTTGTCAATTGTTTGGTAATGTATTATACAGTTTTAGTATACCATGGCTCAAGAGCCCATCTGTTACTTTTTTCTTCATCATATTATTAACTTTGATGGTATGTGCAGCAGATGTTATTTGAAAGCATTAAGACAAGATCCTGTGCATGTTATTATTTTGTATGAAAAATTTCTTTGTTTTTTAATCAATAGAGAATGAATTGATCGTAAGTTCTTTGTTACTTTGAGTTTTGCTTTGTTCTCAGTCTGATACAAACTACAAAGAACATGGAAAGTGCATAAGGTAGAATACCCATAATCTGCCATTTTGACATTTATTCTTTCATAGGAATACTTTGGTCATTCTCGGTTTACAGCAGTCAGAGCCAAAACTATTCACATTAAACCAAATAGTTTAGGCTCTGCCCCATGTGTTCCGAAAATGACCAATGTTAATTGACAAAGAAATGAGTTTTAAAATGACAGATTATGGGTATTCTACAATAAGAGAAAGGTTTTGATATTAAAATCAGACTGTGTCTTGACAAGGGATCTTTAGGTAAGGCACCATTTCCACGCTTCACTTTGGTAGATCATTCAGGAAGCTTGAATAGGTGATACAATTGATAAACTGTTGACATGTTGTAAAACACAGTTTAAGTCCATCACGCCCTTGTGCGATGTTTATTTTTTAATCAGTTGATACCATACATGCGATAAGGGGTTTTGAACAGAGTTACCTACTGTTGCATTTAGACTTAGTCACCTGTGTGAACTCTGCTATATATTGCGTTGGACCTATAGTTATGTATGGACATACATGGCCCCACACACAAACTCACAAATAAAGAGTGCTAACAGTCTTTATGAATCGTTTCCTCCCTTAATGTAGCAGCTGTGACTGATTGAAATTCTATTCAACTGAAATGATAAGCACCACACATTTCTGAATCATATGAAACTACTGTGACAAAAGGATAAATTGCTCTATAAGAGCAATTTATCCTTTTGTCACAGTGGTTTCTGAAGGTTTCTACATCTACGTGAGCCATTGTTACATACGGGGTTGAGCTAGTTACTGTACCAAATTTGAATCATCTTATTCAGTTGCAAGTCCACATACAAGTCAAACAGTATTTCCGCAGACTATGACTGTTTTCTATATTAGATGCATCCAACTGTTTTATTGCAGTGGGGGTTTCTTTCAACCCTGGCCAGCAATTTCCTATTTGTTACTAACTACAATGCTCTTTTGATACTGGAGGAAGTATATATGTTAAGAAATTCTGTCTGTGAAAAAAGAATGGTTTCCCCATTTTGTTAAAGGGTTAAAAGGGATGTCTGCGAGTGCTAATGCAGTCTTTAAGCTTATATAGGTTAAATCGCCCATTAGAGAAAAGCATTGATTTTTACTCTGTTTTGTCTATGTGCACTTGAGTTTTGTCGGTACAATAGTAGAAAAACTTGGAAGTGTTCAATACAAGCCAGCACTGAGGTTAGAAAACCTTAAAAGCTTGGGTGTGCTAACATCAGACGCTTGATCAATTATTCTCACTCAATTAATCTTGCTTTGTTTAAATTTAATTGTTTGATTCTGTGACTTGGGCAGCAAGAGCTGACAACAAACATGGAGTATTACAGATTGTATTCACATCTATGTTTTGGCAAAAAAAATCCTTGTCATAAAGTATGACCTTGTCAAAGTATGAACTTGCATGTTACAAGTAATCTTACCCTTTGTCTCTATGGTTTCTTGAATCCATGGCTGCAAGTGCTAAAAAAGCAAAACTTTTATAGTTATGTGATGTTTTGTAGAACCTTATGTAATAAAAAAATAGTTGTGATGTTTGGTAGTAACTATAGTTATGGGATGTTGGTAGAAGAGTTTGTAATTAAAATAGTTATGGGATGTTGGTAGAAGCATTTGTAATTAAAATAGTTATGTGATGTTGGTAGAAGCGTTTGTAATTAAAATAGTTATGGGATGTTTGGTAGTAACTATAGTTATGGGATGTTGGTAGAAGAGTTTGTAATTAAAATAGTTATGGGATGTTGGTCGAAGAGTTTGTAATTAAAATAGTTATGGGATGTTGGTAGAAGCGTTTGTAATTAAAATAGTTATGGGATGCTGGTAGAAGAGTTTGTAATTAAAATAGTTATGGGATGTTGGTAGAAGAGTTTGTAATTAAAATAGTTATGGGATGTTGGTAGAAGCGTTTGTAATTAAAATAGTTATGTGATGTTGGTAGAAGCGTTTGTAATTAAAATAGTTATGTGATGTTTGGTAGTAACTATAGTTATGGGATGTTGGTAGAAGAGTTTGTAATTAAAATAGTTATGAGATGTTGGTAGAAGCCTTTGTAATTAAAATAGTTATGGGATGTTGGTAGAAGCGTTTGTAATTAAAATAGTTATGGGATGTTGGTAGAAGAGTTTGTAATTAAAATAGTTATGGGATGTTGGTAGAAGAGTTTGTAATTAAAATAGTTATGGGATGTTGGTAGAAGCGTTTGTAATTAAAATAGTTATGTGATGTTGGTAGAAGCGTTTGTAATTAAAATAGTTATGGGATGTTGGTAGAAGTGTTGTAATTAAAAAAGTTATGTGATGTTGGTAGAAGCGTTTGTAATTAAAATAGTTATTGGATGTTGGTAGAAGCGTTTGTAATTAAAATAGTTATGGGATGTTGGTAGAAGCGTTTGTAATTGAAATAGTTATGGGATGTTGGTAGAAGAGTTTGTAATTAAAATAGTTATGGGATGTTGGTAGAAGAGTTTGTAATTAAAATAGTTATGGGATGTTGGTAGAAGCGTTTGTAATTAAAATAGTTATGTGATGTTGGTAGAAGCGTTTGTAATTAAAATAGTTATGGGATGTTGGTAGAAGCGTTTGTAATTAAAATAGTTATGTGATGTTGGTAGAAGCGTTTGTAATTAAAATAGTTATGGGATGTTGGTAGAAGCGTTTGTAATTAAAATAGTTATGGGATGTTGGTAGACGCGTTTGTAATTAAAATAGTTATGTGATGTTGGTAGAAGCGTTTGTAATTAAAATAGTTATGGGATGTTGGTAGAAGCGTTTGTAATAAAAATAGTTATGTGATGTTGGTAGAAGCGTTTGTAATTAGAATAGTTATGGGATGTTGGTAGAAGCGTTTGTAATTAAAATAGTTATGGGATGTTGGTAGAATCCTTTGTAATTAAAATAGTTATGGAATGTTTGGTAGAAGCGTTTGTAATTGAAATAGTTATGAGATGTTGGTAGAAGCCTTTGTAATTAAAATAGTTATGTGATGTTGGTAGAAGCATTTGTAATTAAAATAGTTATGTGATGTTGGTAGAAGCGTTTGTAATTAAAATAGTTATGGGATGTTGGTAGAAGAGTTTGTAATTAAAATAGTTATGGGATGTTGGTAGAAGCGTTTGTAATTAAAATAGTTATGTGATGTTTGGTAGAAGCGTTTGTAATTAAAATAGTTATGGGATGTTGGTAGAAGCGTTTGTAATTAAAATAGTTATGGGATGTTGGTAGAAGAGTTTGTTATAGAAATAGTTATGTGATGTTTGGTTGAAGAGTTTATAATAGAAATAGCTATGTGCTGTTTAATTGAATCCTTTGTAAAAAAAAATAGTTATGTGATGTTGGTAGAAACCTTTGTAATAAAAATATTTATGTGATGTTTGGTAGAAACCTTTATAATCAAAGAAGATATTAAGCCTCAGTTATTAGAACTTTTCTCATGAATTCTTTTTGGTATCTTGTATTGTCCGCTGGAAGAGTGTTGTAATGGCTGTATGAAATTAAGAATTCTTAGTGCTGATAGGCCAAGTTTTTATGTACTTCAAAAGAGAGGACACAAGGTTTGCTAACCTAATATGGACCTTGTTTCCTGGATAATTATTGGTGCCGTGATCCCCATTTAAAATTATGGCTTCCCATACAGCTTTGATTGTGTCCCTCCATAATTGGTGGGCAGCATTCTTTGATAAAGTTTCTGTCACTATTTCTATTGCTTTCATCTATTTGGTCCATGGTTAAGTCTTTACCAAACCCCTAGTTTTTGACTGTCCCAAATTGAAGAAGTTTGCAGAAGACATGATTGTGATGAAATTGGAAAAATTGATCTTCTGATAGGGTAGAAAATAATGTGGAAAAAGGAGAAATTACTTGTCAAAAGCAATTTCTCCTTCTCCCAGTGTTTTCAAAAAGTGTCTGCAACAAAATGGTAAAATGTCGTTATTAGATGGTAATAGGTTAACCAAAAGTATTCTTCACAGCATATACCATAATAAATAATTCTGACAAAAGGCCATATTGCTCAGGACAAGCAATCTTTTTGTTACATTGTTTTCATTTCTTTTTATCATACATGATAATCTTTTGCTACGCTAGCTCAATGCTTTTCTCACTCAACCCTTCGAATGCTGGGTAATTTTCTAAAAATAGATTTTTGTGTCATCTGCTTTCCAAAACCTTTAAACAACTGTTTAATTTTGATGAGGAATGATAATCAAAGTAGCTAACAGGTTAGATCACAGGCCAGCCGACAATTTTCTTGGCGGCTGGTCTGGATCCAACCTGCTTGCATAAACATGTAGTTGGTTCCGACACTATAAGGGTTTAGAGACATGGCCTCATAAAAGTTTTAGCATTAATATAATTCCAGGAGATTTCCTTCGCCCACGCCCAGGCAGCGTCTGTCATAAACGGCATATTCTATCCTTACCAGGAATTGTCATAATAATAATGGAATGCAACTAAACCATAAAAAAATGGTAGTCCTTGAAAACCTTCCTTATTTGAAATTTTGATAGTTGAGGTTGACACATATTTGCTGATCCTTTTAGGTTTAGGTTGCAACGTTGAACTGATCGACAAGGTAGCTGAAGATCAGCTTACATATCAGGCTATCAGTATATACTTACCTGAGAAATTGACTTATTGCTGATTAATCATTAAAGATTCTTCTCTTTTTACTGAATAGAAGTGTTTGTTCTGTGAATTTTGATGACTCTTGCTTCATAGCTGCAATATAAGCACTTTTTTTTGTAATGACTTGGAGAGCCGATCAAATTTCAACAGTTAAATCAGTTTAATGAAGCACTTATAATTATCATCTTTCTTGAGCCTTTAATCCTTGGTTGAGCAAGTGCTATGTTGTTTTCAAAACTGTCTACTTCTTGCACTTATATTCTTTTTATTTGTTAATCAAAATCTATCATTATCATGATGCAAGACTTATCCCATTACCAAACAATAACAACACTTGACCAGTTTGTTCAGAGGTTTTTGGAAACCATTGATGAGCAATTTCTCCTTTTCCCACTATGTTTTCTGCCCTATCAGAAGATTATTTTTCAATTTCATCACATTTTAAAATGCCGTCTGCAAACTCTTTCAATTTGGGACAGTCCAAAATTTGGCTTTTAGTAAAGGGTTAAGAAAAAGGTCCATGACTTTAATGTCAATATAGTCATGGATTGCTATAGTCTCATTCTAGGCATTCAGTACATTGTTATAGATTGTAGAAGTCAGCATTTGCATATACGGTCGACTCAAAGCCTAGTCATTTGTTCTTAGGAGGGAGATGACAGAGTGCATGGGAAGGTTCAGCTATCTTTGCTGATATTTGATTGTTAATTGAGTAGAAAAAAATCTAATTATGGATTCTCAAGAGAGAAACTGCTGGAACCTTTGCATTGTATTTACTGTTTGCGGAGAGCTTGGGAAATAATGGTTAAGCTCAGAGCTAAAAGCTTTGTGCCGTTGTATGAATGAATGGCTGCTTTCTAAATACAGACAAATGAAGACGCAGCATTATTAATAAGGACATTATAATTATGCTCCTGCTGACCTTTCCGTTCACCATTCCTACCATTGTATTTTGTGGCTCTGCACAATTAAAATGCAAACAACAGGTGTTGTCTATAAGGTATGGAAAATGTCATGATTGGGTTAGTGTGTTATATGGTAGAAAATATTGAGACAAAAGGGGTGATTTCTTATTTGATCATATTAGTTTTTGAAATTGTTCAATGGTTATATAAGTATTCAAGTCTTTGGTCAAGCCTTCAATCTGGATTCTTTTTAAAGAATCTGATGAAATAAAACAGTCCTATTCTCTGCTAATAATTTGTATTTTTGGAAGAATTGTTCAGTTTTTGGCCGTAAAAGAATCCAATGGCAATGCTATCTTTTTTCAATGGTACTCTGCATGATGGAGATAAAGAACTTTACAAGTTTTGATCCAAGGAGCATGGATAAGACGACTCTGTATAACAGAAAAAATGTAAAAATGATGTTAAACCACAACAATAAACCTACTTTAAAGGTGTCTGTGACTCTCATTATAAGTCAAAGATTGTGAATCCATGCCTTGTGAATAAAAGAGCCTTTCAAAGATGAACCAAATTTGTGAAAGATCAAACTTTGTGCACCCTTACTACGTGGTCTCTGGTTTTGATAGGGAAAGATGACTCGAACCATAGAAAGTGTTTATGCTTAAATTATATTGACAGTGAAAGTGGCTTTCATTATGTGTATTTTTAATCTGATAGTTAAATTGAATCAATATCATAAACGGACATGACCCACATTCTATGATATCAGTATAGGCAAATGAATACATAATTGGTACCCCATCCTTTACTTTATGGTTGGTAGTCAAATTTCAAGGAGTGTGCATTAACCCTTTCCCAAAGAACAAATTTTTGACTGTCCCAAATTGAAAGAGTTTGCAGACGACATTTCAAATGTGACGTAAATGAAAAATATCCTTCTGATAGGGGAGAAAACATTGTGGGAAAAGGAAAAATTGCTCGTTACAAGCAATTTCTCCTTTTCCCACAGTGTTTTCTAAAGTTGCATGCGACAAAGTAGTCTAATGTCGTTGTTATTTGGGATAAGGAAAAACGGATATTGAACATAGATGAAGATATTCCTTGTTGAATAAGGAATTTGTTTGAAATAAAGATTGTCTTCGTCTGAATCTACCAATCCAAGGTTTGAAGGATTAACCCTTATAAAGCTGGGTGATGTTCTAAAATAGAATTTTTTGCAGTCTCCTTTTCAAAACCTTGAACATGTGCTTAATTTTGATGAGGAAAGATACTCAGAGAAGCAAACAGGTTAGATCACAGGCCAGCCGCAAGTATTAAGTCGGAACCAGCACTATAAGGGTTAAGAGTTAGATGGTAAATGTTGAGTTTCAGGTATTTGAGGCCAAGTGCTTCATTTCATTTGTTGACATTGACATTTTTTCACCATGCATGAAAATGGGAAAGGCATACTTTTTCAGCTCCAAAACATGTAACATTACAAAGAACAGGGAACAAATAATGGAATCAATTGTGATTTTTAACCACTTTGTTGCATACAAGTCTGGAAAAGATTGTGGGAAAAGGAGAAATTGCTCATAACGAGCAATCTTCATTTCCCACAATGTTTTCTGCCCCTTCAGAAGCTTATTTTCCAATTTCATCACTTTTGAAATGTCATCTGCAAACTCTTTCAATTTGGGACAGTCTAAAATTTGGCATTTGGTCAAGGCTCAAAACAACTGACTTGCTGTTGAGATGACATAAAAACTCACATAAATACTGACTGAGTCAGGCTGGTGAACGAAACACCGCATTTTTGGCATGTTAACAATGATGAAAGGTAACTCGATGCAACAGTTGTCAATTGTCAATACTGTATTATCACTTATGTATTATATACTTGCTTTGATGAACACCTAGAAGCCATTATGATAGATCATTTTGTCCAAAGATGAATGTTCTTGTTTCTTTTATGGTGATATTCAGAGCGTGATTGATAGCCTATTGGACTAAAAGTTATAGGTTTGAGCCTGGAAGAGCCAAAGACAAATACACAATGGCAGCAATGGTTTTTCTATAATTTTTTTTTTCTTTTTTTTTCTACACTTTTGGAAATTCGGATAGTAATTGCCTTTGAATTACAATTTCATGGTAAATAAAAGAATGGATAAAACATTTGTATTAGATCCTTTTGTCATAATATCGAAATAAAAATTTGCCGGTTTCGTGAGAGTGACCTTTGACAAGTCACTTCAGAGCCCTTGTAACCTAGTACTGGTGCATCCAGGAAAGCCTTTGCATGAATGAAAAATTGTTGATACAAACTATAAGGACCATACAAACAAACAAAAAGAATTCCTAGTTCATATGTTGTTGCCAGTGCAGCAGGTCTTGAAAATGTGATGTTTGGTCAAGTTGATTAGTTGTTGATGATCTTGTATTCGTACAGAGAAGAATTATTTCAGAGAATAAGGTTGTCATTTTGCCCAAGGGCATTGACTATGTCTGCATGGTTTGTGGAATGATAACTTTTACTTTTTCCATCATATTGGATTTTGTTTCTGTTCCAAACAAGTAAGCAAAGTAACAGTTTCAAATGTTGAACAATCGTGACAAAATGCAATGTTTTTCCTTGATGACCAGTTTCACATTTTATTATGGCAGTTTCTCAAATCTTCTGGAGTTGTAGTAGCCCTTAGAATGCTGGGTAATTTTTTGACAATAGATTTTTGTGTCAAATGCTTTCCAAAACCTTTGATATCTGCTTAATTTTGATGCGGAAGGATACTCAGAGTAGAAAAAAGGTTAGACCACAGGCCAGCCGCTAATTTACTCAGCGGCCGGCCTGGATCTAACCTGTTTGCATAAGCATAAAGGTGGTTCCAGCACTATAAGGGTTAATACAAGTGACACACTTTTATTGAGGTGAACGCTAATGATGTATAAGAACCTGTAGGTCAATGGTGGATTTACTGCTTTTATTGACCACTGACAAAAAACTGTCATTTTATGCATCCACTGTCAATTCGCATAGAATAGGACAGTGCTGTGACCCCTCTGTCTAACCTATTCCCCCATGTTGAGATTCCCTCTTTGTCTAACCTATTCCCCCCCATGTTGAGATTCGCTCTCTGTCTAACCTATTCCCCCATGTTGAGATTCACTCTTTGTCTAACCTATTCCCCCGTGTTGAGATTTGCTCTTTGTCTAACCTATTCCCCCATGTTAAGATTCACTCTTTGTCTAACCTATTCCCCCCATGTTAAGTTTCGCCCTCTGTCTAACCTATTCCCCTCATGTTGAGATTCGCTCTTTGTCTAACCTATTCCCCCCCCCCCCATGTTGAGATTCACTCTTTGTCTAACCTATTCCCCCCATGTTGAGATCCGCTCTTTGTCTAACCTATTCCCCCCCATGTTGAGATCCGCTCTTTGTCTAACCTATTCCCCCATGTTGAGATTCCCTCTTTGTCTTACCTATTCCCCCATGTTGAGATTCCCTCTTTGTCTAACCTATTCCCCCATGTTGAGATTCCCTCTTTGTCTAACCTATTCCCCCATGTTGAGATTCGCTCTTTGTCTAACCTATTTTCCCCCATGTTGAGATTCACTCTTTGTCTAACCTATTCCCCCATGTTGAGATTCCCTCTTTGTCTTACCTATTCCCCCATGTTGAGATTCGCTCTTTGTCTAACCAATTACCCTCATGTTGAGATTCGCTCTTTGTCTAACCTATTCCCCTCATGTTGAGATTCGCTCTTTGCCTAACCTATTCCCCCCATGTTGAGATTCGCTCTCTGTCTAACCTATTCCCCCCCATGTTGAGATTCGCTCTTTGTCTAACCTATTCCCCCCATGTTGAGATTCGCTCTTTTTCTAACCTATTCCCCCCCCATGTTAAGATTCACTCTCTGTCTAACTATTCCCCCATGTTGAGATCCGCTCTTTGTCTAACCTATTCCCCCATGTTGAGATTCGCTCTTTGTCTAACCTATTCCCCCATGTTAAGATTCACTCTTTGTCTAACCTATTCCCCCCATGTTGAGATTCACTCTTTGTCTAACCTATTCCCCCATGTTGAGATTCCCTCTTTGTCTTACCTATTCCCCCATGTTGAGATTCGCTCTTTGTCTAACCAATTACCCTCATGTTGAGATTCACTCTTTGTCTTACCTATTCCCCCCATGTTGAGATTCGCTCTTTATCTAACCTATTCCCCCATGTTGAGATTCCCTCTTTGTCTTACCTATTCCCCCATGTTGAGATTCGCTCTTTGTCTAACCAATTACCCTCATGTTGAGATTCACTCTTTGTCTTACCTATTCCCCCCATGTTGAGATTCGCTCTTTATCTAACCTATTCCCCCAATGTTGAGATTCCCTCTTTGTCTAACCTATTCCCCCATGTTGAGATTCGCTCTTTGTCTAACCAATTACCCTCATGTTGAGATTCGCTCTTTGTCTAACCTATTCCCCCATGTTAAGATTCACTCTTTGTCTAACCTATTCCCCCCATGTTGAGATTCACTCTTTGTCTAACCTATTCCCCCCATGTTGAGATTCACTCTTTGTGTAACCTATTCCCCCCATGTTGAGATTCGCTCTTTGTCTAACCTATTCCCCCATGTTGAGATTCACTCTTTATCTAACCTATTCCCCCATGTTGAGATTCAAGACCCAAGTTGAAAGCAGCAGTAGATGATGAATGGTTTTATTAGGAGAAATAATGCTTTTTAAATTGAGATTAGATAGAAACCCTTGTGGCAATAGGTTAGAGTAAGGATATAGGTTTGGGTTTTTTTGTTGTTTTTTTTTGTTTCTTTGATTTACACTAGAAACCACAGACTTATTTTGTTTGTTAGGCTTTTGACTAAGCTTAACTGTGTTGGAACTTTATTCTGTGCTGGAATTGGGGACAAAAATGTAGAACATTATTTTTGTAGTTCTATTCACTTGAAACTTGAATTCAGAATTGTATTGGGCTAATTTGCATATTCATATTGCAGTAATGACATTTGCCACAGACTATGTGTGTCAGAAATGACGCATATGGGAACACATAAAGTAATGGCTGTCTTGATGAAACCTTTAACTTTCAGGGGAACATAACAGTTAACAGATCCACAGAATATCAAAGTGTTTCCATTATGTATTTTGCTACTTGACACTGTTGTTGATGTTGCTATCACTTTGATCATTGCTTTTTTTCCTTCTTAATTGATTTTCTTTCTTTTTTATGTATTTTTCCCTTCAATCTCAATTAGTTTTCTTTTATTTTCTTGCAAATAAGAAGCATCATTTGATAAAATATTGTTATACAAGTTTTTATAAGATATGCCACATCTTTATTGAATTATAGGAATGTTTAATATCATTGTGTTTTTTTAGTTGCCTCTTAATGGAGATGCCCCAACCTCCCAACAGTAACTAGGGATTGCATGTCTGGCTTTCTAAAACATTCCTTTCAGCACTTAAGGGGATACTAGCTTCACACTTGAGTGTGAGGAAATGACAATATCGTGTTTACTCACTGATTTATGAACGTCTTCCTTTTATCTTTCATTAGCCCATACTGAAGATTGGACTGATCCAAGTTCAAACATTGCACAGGAAACTGTTTTAGGTTGTGTTAAACACCTTTCAATGTATAACCTTGGGGGAGGGGGTACGGTATGGAAAAATAGATGTTGCTTGAAAGCATGAATTGGCTTTTTACCTGCAGTTTCTCCTTATGCCAAGATGCTTTGTTTCAATATCAAAAGGATATGATGTATACAATAAGTCAATATCCTTTGTCTGTATCAACAATAGGGACTGTAAAGATGCAAGGCTTATTGCAAGACTGTAGTAAGTGGAGGACTCGCTATAGTTTGGTATTTATCACTGGATATTTTGCTTTATATAATTTCTTCAAATCAAAGATTTTACTTGGAAAAAAATCTTTCTGTCTGGTAAAGTAAGCTCAAATTGTGAGAGCCTTGCCATGTTTAAGGTTGCTTTTCTTTCTATTTTTCCCATTGTTTATGAAATGGATTGAAAATAATTTACCCTTGGAAATTTTTGTTGGAGACATTTTAGATAATAGTACACCAGTATCACAAGCTAACTTGCCATTAGTGAAAAACCAAATGTTCTCTACAGAATGAGAGAAATCCATTAAAAGTGACAAGATAAAGAGCTAAAAGCTATTAATTATTAGCTATTGTCAAGTATGATATCAGATGAGATTGGCTCATTACATTATTGAAATCCTGACTTTTACCATTTCAGGATTATTTTGAAGAGTAATAATTAATGAATAGTGTTAAGGTAGAGTACCCATGATCCGCCAACATTGGTCTTGCCACCTAACTGTGTTGTTCCAATTTTGACTGTTGTTTACAGGGAACAAATTAAATAATCTGACGAAAGAAAATAACGAAATGTTTCAAAATTGACCATTATTGGGATTCTACCGTAACTGGTTACTTCATGTAAAGTGCATATTGTTTCTTGATGAATTTAAAAGATATAATTCCTGAGAGGGATATGGATTTTCATGAGAGGCAGTCTCCCGACTGACTTACGGAATGCCGATGGTTCTACCCGCCTTGACCAGCCCTTATGGGCAGTTGAGTATGGGGTCTTCCTCCATCATTAAGACTCGGGCATTGCTACATAACTGAAATAATGTTGATGTGATGTAAAACCCATATAAAAAAAAAAAAAAAAAAGATATAATTGTTCACTTAAACATATCATAATGCTGTCTTTACATCAATTTTGTTAAAGCCTTTCCCCATTCTAAGAAATTATAACAGCTTTTTCCAACACAGTAAAGGTCCAATGTAAGACACTCACTGTAGAAAGTCCTTCACCTTTGCGTAAGTGAAGGACTTTCTAGTCTTGCATTGAACCATAGTCAACAACTATTTTCAAGATCTCTAACCCTTATGGTGCCGGAACCGACTTCATGGCTATGCAAACAGGATAGATCCATGCCAGCTGCCAAGTAAATTGGCGGCTGGCCTGTGATCTAACCTGTTTGCTACTCTGAGTTTCTTTTCATGTCAAAATTAAGCAGACATTTAAGGTTTTGGAATGCAGAAGACTCAAAAATCTATTTTAAGAAATTTACCCAGCATTTTAAGGGCTAATTAACCAATTGATAGAGCCATTCTGAGTTTAATTCCTATGCTGATGTATGGATTTAACCCTTTACCAAACGCCAAATTTTTGACTGTCCCAAATTGAAAGAGTTTGCAGACAACATATCAAAATGTGATGAAATTGGAAAATAATCTTCTGATAGGGCACAAAAAATTGTGGGAAAAGGAAAAATTGCGCGTTACGAGCAACTTCCCCTTTTCCCATAATGTTTTCAGAGTCGTCTGCAACGAAGTCGTTAAATGTCATTATTGTGTGGTAATGGGTTAAAACAATCAGTGTTATATATAAGGGTAGAATTGCTTTGCTAATCAAGTTCTGCCTTCATCAACGCCTGGAGAAATGTGACATGGCTATTAGATAATTGGGACTTGACATTTTCATTCGAATATGTCATAAATACCCTATCATTATTGCTTGTGACAGACTGTTATAACAATTATTTTGGAAAAAAAGATACTGCTTATGTGAGGCTCTAGATTAAAGTTGTCATTTTGTTTTGAGAATAATGCAGGTTGTATAGTTTGGTCATTAGAGCCTTTGCACAGAGAGCTGAAGGTCCAAGCTGGTCTACTGCAAGATATTCATTCTCTTCTTTGTAACAGATTTTTATTTATTATTGAGGGGGTCTTTGCAATTGATAACGATCTATTTGTCTGTGTTTTGGTTCATGGCTTCTCTCTGTGTGGGCTTAAATCATGGTAGCTCTAAATTAGTGTTAGAGGTAAATCTTGAGGCTTACTTAGGAGAATGCTGATGGTTCTACAAGTCATTTGTGTGTCGTCTGCTTTCCAAAACATTTAATATCTGTTTGATTTTGATGAGGAAAGATACTCAGAGTAGCAAACATGTTAGATCACAGGCCAGCCACCAATTTACTTGCTGGCTGGCCTGGCTCCAACCTGTTTGCACAAGCATGAAGTCAGTTCGAGCACTATAAGTCAATAAAATAAGTAAAAATAATTCAATAAAAGCTAGTTCTCTTTTTACTCTTTGCACAATCTAAGATAATTGTATTTTGTATTTTTAGTGGTACCTATGACATCTACGTGGATAACAAGGCGGTGGGAAAGTACGAGAACACAGGGAGTTTTGGAGAGTTGGCGCTCATGTACAATATGCCAAGGGCTGCAACCATTGTCGCCACCAGTGAGGGTTCTTTATGGGCTATGGTAAGTTTTTATGGCTAATAAAGTCTTGGGCGCTAGATTAATGTGTCCCTTTGTGAACAGTGCATAAAGCTCTTAATCAACACCACGTAATGGAAGTTGGTGATTTGTCCGAATTGAAGGCAGTAGAAGTTAGTATGATATTTATAATACTTCTAACTTTCAATATATATCAAAAGAAGAAACAATTGGTGCCAAAATCAATTGTCTGTTTTGCCCAGCTTGTCCAAATATGTTTTTAGACAAGTGGATCTTTACTGAAATTGACAATATAACTTTGATATGGACAAGTGAATATAAAGAACTGGCATTTAGGGACAGTCAAATAAAAATCATATTTCGCCTTCCATGAAACTTTTTTTTCCACATCTGAAGCAGAAAGTTCTAGAGCAACTTATCTCTATCTCTCAATATTTTTTTAATCCCAGTACCTCAAAGAATATGACATTGTTCTTACATTATACTTATTGACTGCATATGTACTTTGATCAAGTACGTTCCTCTCAAAGGGGTCCTTTTAGGCCCAGTGGTTAAGGTTTTTGACTTAGATCTTTGGAGTCCCAAGTTTGAGCCAAACTAGGACCTCTTGTTTTGTGGGAGCATCCTTTGACAAGACATTTCAGAGCCCTAGCATAGTACTGGTTGATCCAGGAAAGCTGTTTTATAGCTGAAAATTTTATGAGACAGAGTTTAACACCATACAAATGAAAAAAATAAACCTTTCTAGTTGGAAAAAGATGAATACTTTTGAGTTCTGCCCAGATGAAAGTCTTGTCTAATAGGAATTAAAAGGCAGCGAAAAATCTGACAAATCGTAAAACGAATAGATGGGATGGTGACCTGAGAATGTGTTATAAGTCAGAATTTGACATATATCCCTTTCCCAAACAATAACGACATTTGACTACTTTGTTGCAGACGACTATAAAAAACATTATGGGAAAAGGAGAAATTGCTCATGACGAGCAATTTCTCCTTTTCCCACAATGTTTTATGCTCTATCAGATAATAATTTGCCAAATTTCACATTTTGAAATGTCCTCTGCAAACTCTTTCAATTTGGAACAGTCCAAAATTTGTTGTTTGGGAAAGGGTTAACTGACAGGCAACACACCATCGCATAAGCAGTTCTGGGCAATGGCCATTATGGCTATTGAATTCTGTATAAATTATGGAAATTTGGGAATGGCCATGGTCTGAGAGATGCATACAGGATTGGCATTCTAGCTTAAGCCTCATTTCCAAGGATCAAAGGGGGATGGTAGAAATTCATTCATAAAACCACTCTACATATATGGATTTGAATTTTGGTGATGGCATTTGAAATTCACGTAAAACAGTCTGGGGCACCAGTGGTTCAGACCTAGAGGGACAGCCTCTTGTACAGCCGGTCCCTCAAATCAGCAGGAGTAGATTAGTATCCAGGAAGCAGTCATTGAGAGTACATTTTAACTAGCTTCAAGCTTCTGTCATGATTGATGCAAAATAAATAAGTTTAAATTAAGTTAAAGGCTTAGTTTTGATGAGGAAAGATACTCAGAGCAAGGGGAAATTGCACAATGTTTTCAAAAATCGTCTGCAACAAACTTGTCAATGTTGTTATTCTTTGGCAATGGGTTAAGTTATTCATGCCAATTGTAGAATACATTATGTCTCATAAGTCTGTTTTCTATTTCTTATATCTTTCCTCTTGAAAATTAAAGTTGTTAAAGAAATGAACAAAGTCAATCCATCTTTGTTTTTAAGAAACCTGCTGCTCGAGAGAATTTTCAATCGCATTGAAAACATGACAAAGGCTGATATTGCCAATTGCTATCAATTTGTTTTGTTTGGTGTTAGCTAGATTTCAAGGACAGATTTCGCGAAATGGCTTTTCTCATTATCCATGTTGAAGTGTGTTATTTGTTCTTAAGGATAGCATAGGCTGCTTTGTTGATGAAATGTAGACGTTCCCTTGTGAGAGATTATGTAGACCAATATATATGAATACTTTCAAACTGAAGTTATGAAAGAGAAAGCAGGATATTAGATTTGGCATTGTGCTTTAATTTCTTTTAAGTGCTGCCAGTATATATATTATAGCCATTCCCCATCACCAATGAAGGAAATCTAACTCTCACTTGATTTTCATCTACTTTGACCAGAAATCCCGGCTCCTTTGCTCTGTTCTATGATTAATCTACTGATGAGGTCCAAAAACCCTCGCCTATTTTTGCAAATCAACCATCAACCTTCTACTACAAATATTAATGAAACCCCAGATCATGAATAATTATTGAGGTCACCTCATTTCACACATTAATACCTCAATGATGTCAGCTGAATTTATCACCTACCGGTGATATTAATAAAAGGAGTATCCAGAGTAGATATCACATTTTTAAACAAGGATATTAACAGGTGCTTTGTCATTTTGGATACATCATAGCGAAAGGAGAAATTGCTTGTGATGGTCTTTTCAAATTCGTTTTAGTCTGTAAAAATTCAA
The DNA here is from genome assembly GCA_947846245.1 of Cerastoderma edule. NCBI lineage: Eukaryota > Metazoa > Mollusca > Bivalvia > Cardiida > Cardiidae > Cerastoderma > Cerastoderma edule. The sequence goes on along the minus strand of OX401413.1, from coordinate 1,287,453 downwards.
TAAAGGTTTATCCACATTATCATAAAGTGTGTTAAATGACCTAAGCTGTTGATGTTGTCTTAAAACACCATTTATTCATTCTTGCTTGTGGTTAGTGACTTTCTAAGGTCTTATACCAAGGTTGTTCCACAAGCCATATAGCAAGTGTTCAAAGCAAGACTACAGTATGTGCTTCACGCTTGTGAAGCACTTACTGAAGTCTTGCATTTAACCCTCATTACTGGCACAGGTATGGTAGCATGTAAATATGGGGAAAAAGTGATTATCCCTTGCACTGCTGGAACCAACCTCATGCTATTGCAAACAGGTTAGATCCAGGCTAGCCGCCAATTTAGTAAATTGGCGGCTGACCTGTGATCTAATCTGTTTGTAACTCTGTCTATCTTTCCTCATTAAAACAAAGCAGGTTTTTAAGGTTTCAGAAAGCAAACATGGCAAAAAAATTTTTTTTTTTTTTTTTAAACTTTCAAGCATTCTAAGGGTTATAAGAAAATCGTTTTGCCTCAAATCTTCGAGGAAGTACTTTCCGTATATGATGAATGGATGGTTCTGGTTTCCGGTATATACGCTGGTTTCTTATGGATTCATGGAACATCATTAGCGTAAAGAAATGATAAATCATCAGGACCTTCAGACAGAGTATTGTACCCTTCAACGAGCCAAGTTATAAATGATTATTGTGAATATGTCAAAGAATGAGTTGATTGCTGTAGTCAGGTATTCAGAAAGTTTGAAAGGTTATTACGAAGAAGCAATTATTGTTTCTCAAGGGTGTTATCTAATTCATAGCTTAAGTGCAGGTCTGCAGCAGGCTTTTTCATCTTTTCCATCTTTTGTCACAACTTTTTTTTCCCGGAAGTCATCGTTATTGTTTATTGCTATTCTTTGTTTGTTATGAGGGGTCCTGTGTGGCCCAGTGGTTAAGGGGGCAGACTTAGAACTCAGGGGTCTAGGGATGGAGACCTGCTGACAGCTCTGGTTTTGTGGTAGTGACCTTCGGCAAGTCACATCAGATGCCTAGCCTAGTGCTGGTGGATCCAGGAAAGCAATTTCATAACTGAAAAATTCTTGATACTGCGTTATATAACACCAAATTATTGTTGTATATTATGATAGCTTCCTGCTGTCACCTTCAAATTGGACAACTCACAAGATCCATTTTAGGGAAAATGTCAAGAACAACAGTGGAAGATAGCAATTGTAAAATACTTTAGATTACAATGGTATAGTTTCTCTTTTTCAGGACAGAACGACATTTAGAAGAATAGTTCTCAAAAATGCTTTCAACAAGCGAAAAGTGTACGAACAACTGCTGGAAAATGTACCCATGTTGAAAACGCTCGATGTGAGTATGACCATGAACAATTCTCTCATACCTTTTATTCATTTATTTACTTCAAGCTTGTAAAGATGTCTTCATAACAAGTAGATGGATCTATACTTTTGTCAAGTGTCTTGCTTTTTGGACCTTTCATTTGATATTTTTGTTGATTAACTATTCATATGTATTTCCAAGAGGCTTGTTGTTTTAGCCTAGGTAAGCGTTTTACTAACATCTTTGGCTAACAACTTGTGTAAGGTCATGATAACATTCAGTCTTATTTCAACAATGAAAACCTAAAAAAGTCAAAGTAAAACTTGTTTGGGAGTGTCTTTTTAAGGCTTACTACAATATTATACCATTATAAAGTAGTGCTATTGCATGAGTTGCTACAGTTTACGCATGATAATTAATCAAAATAGGAACCATTTACGAACTGCGATGTGCAATTTACAATGCTGATAGGGTGCCCATCTTACATGTTTCGATGTGTTACGAAGCGATACGTTCTTCGCCTAATTTACAATGTCTGATATACTATTTATGTTATGTTATTTAAAGTGTATTTGAATTTTCATGAAAGGTGGTCTACTAACAGTTACTAACTTCCAGAATTCTGATGTTTCACCAATTGTGATCAGCCCTTATTGGCACTGAATTTAGGTAGATCTTCCTCCTTCAATAACACAGACATTGTGATATAATTGAAAAGTAGCTGACAGATTTCAAGACACAATAAAACAAATTGTTAGATAGCTTATATTTCTATTTGCAGGCCTATGAAAGAATGAATATAGCTGACGCCTTGTTCTCAAAGTCCTATGAAGATGGAGAGGTTATAATCAAGCAGGTATTTACAACCTTTCAAATAAATGGTCACGACAAAACTGGGCCCTGAAGTGGCGGACATGCCAAGGAATTCAAGGCCAAGGAATTTGATACCTGTTCACATTACTATTTTTTAAGAAATATCCCTTACCCTTTACCAAATGCCAAATTTTTGACTATCAACTATTGAAAGAGTTGGCAGACTACATTTCAAAATGTGATAAAATTGGAAAATAATCTTCTGATAGGGCAGATAACATTGTGGGAAAACGAGAAATTGCTCTTGTAAATTGGTGCCTGTGATCTAACCTGTTTGCTACTCGGAATATCTTTTCTCATCAAGATTAAGCAGATATCTAAGGTTTTGAAAGTTGAGCATTTTAGAATAAATACCCAGCATTCTCTAAAGGTTAAACTAAGTTTGGCTGAAAAGTTATAAGTTTATTTTTAGATCACATCTTAACTCCAATGCTTATAGGTAAACAGAAAGTTGAGCAAGAATTTTGAGCTTACCCAAGATATCATACTTATATATGGTTGTAGAATACATGCCCTGGTACTGATTTTAAGTTGATGTTAACTGATTTATGCAATTTTTTTCTCTGCAGGGTGACAGTGCTAGCTGCATGTTCTTTATAGAGGAAGGGGAGGTTAAAATCACAGTTAAAAATATTGTAAGTATTCACAAGAAAATTCTCTTGAACAGTGCTTATTGTTGTTTTTCTGTTTTGTTTATAGACATTTTTTGTTACACGAGTAAGAACAAAATATTTCACTGAAAATAGGATTGTTTTTTAACAATATTTTAAGTTCCAAACCTTACATGCATGAAGAAAAACTATAAGGAACTCAGGATCTTGTGACTATGTACTGACAGTAAAAAACGGGTTTGAATGAAAATTCTCAAACATCTCCTATTCATAGCATCATTCATATTAGGCCATATTTACATGTTGACATATTGGAATTTTCAAATGAATAAAACATAAAAAATGCCAATAAATTTCTATCATTAAAAAAATAGAAATATTTTAGACAAATATACAAGCATTTCTCTAGCCATTTTACATTTTATGGCAACAATTTCTTTTAGTCATCTGATGAAGGCACTGTTAAGTGAGCATTTATGCTGAAATGAGCAATTTTAATTAATCTTCTTTCATATCAATGTAAGCAACCTTTGCAGACAAAACATTGAATAATATTTCATTAGTTGAATTACTTCCTGTTAAATCCCATGGGAAGGTTGATGCTCTTGGTTGTCTCTCATGAACCTTCTAGTCTGTGATGCAATACTAGACAGATCTACTGTTCTATTTTTGTTGGTTCCATGTCATAAGTACACTGTGGAGTCGTTTGTTTGTGTCAATGACTTGTAGATCAATCTGGCAGTTGTCTGATATTAAGTAAACCGTCCCTGCATGGTGTCGTATTGTTTCACTTCATGAACTGAAGAAGATATTGTTTAACCCTTTACCAAACGCCAAATTTTCGACTTTCCAAAATTGAAAGAGTTTGCAGATGACATTTCTGAATGTGATGTAATTGGAAAATAATCCTCAGATAAGGCTGAAATTATTGTGGGAAAAGGAGAAATTGCCCGTATGAGCAATTTCTCTTTTTCCCACAATGTTTTCTAGAGTTGTCTGCATCAGAGTGGTTAAATATTGTTTTTGTTTGGTAATGAGTTAACCCATTTACCTCTTTGGAAACCTGTGATTGGTCCAGGGTGAAAGCAATTTTAAATAAAAAAAAATAGCTATAGACAAATTTATATTGTATAGGACAGTTTTGTGGGAGTGACTTTGGCAAGTCACTTCAGAACCCTAGCCTAGCACTGGTGGATCCAGGAAAGCCATTATATAACTGAAAAGTTGTTTGCGCTAAACACCATAATATATTGATTAGTACATGAAGCAATGTATCCTTTTTTCACAGTGGTTTATGAAGTCTTTTGTAGCAGACATGAAAAAATGTAGTTTTTTGTGGGGAATGGTTGAAGTAGTAACTGTGACATGCATACATAACATATTTACCACAAACTGATGAATAAGCATATAGGTAATTAAGAAAAAAAGGAAATTTGTTCATGAGCAGCGGTTTCTCATTTTGTGAAAATAATTTCAAATGCTTTCTTCTGTAAGATGCTGCATTACCCAATGGAGTGTTGGACTTATTATTGGGGTTTCTGTGTTTGAGCTCCAATATGTTAAAGAATCAGTTGTTTGCATTCTTGAAAGGGTTTAGGTACATGTAGAAGGCTAATTCAAAAACTAATTTCACAAAATAAGATAAGGAAAAAAAAGGAAGTGGGCTTCTTTTGAATAGTCATTTCTCCTTTGCTCTGTACAGTTTAAGTCAATTGAAATGAAACAGGTGTTTACCAGTATTTAAGCCAATTTTCGCAAAACAGTTGATCATAGATATTAATGTATTCAACCAATTGTCATTCTCATTAGTATGTTGTTGTTCTTTAAAAGCATATTTGTATACATATCCCTGACTGTTGAGAATATTTGGTGTCCATGCTATGTCTCATTAACCCTCTACCAAATGCTGAAGTTTCGAATTTGACTATTCCAAATTGTAAGAGTTTCAAAATGTGATGAAATTGAAAAAAAAAAATCTTCCGATAGGGCTGGAATCATTGTGGGAAAAGGAGAAATTGCTCGATATGAGCAATTTCTCCTTTTCCCACAATGTTTTCCAGAATTGTCTGCAATAAGTGGTTAAATGTCTTTATTGTTTGCTAATGGGTTAAGAGCATATTTGTATCCCAGACTGCCGCGAATATTTGGTGTCCATGCTATGCCTCATTAAGGTATATCTAGGAATCAATTTGATGTAATGGACCCCTCATTACTAATAAGAGATGTGCATGTTGTCAGTGGTCTTTGCCCTGGGATTCTAAAGGTCGAAATCAATCTTAACCCTCATAGTGCTGGAACAGACTTCATGCTTATGCAAACAGGTTAGATCCAGGTCAGCCGATCTAACCTGTTTGCAACCCTGAGTGTCTTTCCTCATCAAAATGAAGCAGATATTCAAGGTTTTGGAAGGCAGATGGCACAATAATCTACTTTTTTGAAAATTACCCAGCATTTTAAGGGTTAAACAATTCTGGCTTTTGGTTGGTTAATATTCTACTATGTTTTATAGACCAATCAGATTCCAGAAGGATTAGCCAAATTACATCCTAACCGTGATTAATAAATTTCTTCCAAAAGCCAGACTTTGAGATTGCATATGATTGTTCAAATTACTTTTAAGACTTTATCCAATGATTAACAACAGAAAAATTACCCTGTTCATCTTCCTCTAGTTTGATAAAATTTTAAAATTCTAGGCTGCACTATTTCTTGACAACTTATTTATGACATTAGAACAATGACAAGTGATCTTTTATTGCCGAGATGCGCCATGCATATTAATGTGTGTCTTTTCGAATGATGTTATTTCAAAGCCTTATTGCTTTTTGATGGTTTCTCTTATCAAAGCACTTGATAACTCTCTCCCAAAAGATCTTTACCATTTCTCATTGGCAAATCTCTCTATCTCAAACATTATCAGAAGCTTGCCAAAATATTTTACCATCCAGAACTTTGGTGTCAAATAAGGGATTTAGGGCTACAATTGTAGACATTTTAAGATTGAAATTGAAAGTTTACTGCAGGGTAAGCTAAGGTTGTTGGTTTTTTTTGACACATGACTTTGAATTCTGAATTGTGTTTAGCCCATCGAAGACGGGGAAAGCACTCTTAGAAATTAAAATCTCGTTTGTAAAGAGTCATATACATGGTTTGGCACTCCTGTTTCAGAAGGCCTGAAAACTACGTAATGACCTGTATCATTGAACAGACAAATCCATAAATGGGCTATAGATGCCTATTAATTGTGTATAAAACCGCCTATAACTGTCAAGGCTTATTTGCTCAGGCTAGAGGGTCAAGTTTAATCTTATTCCATTACTTTATAGCTCCTTTTTTAACCTCATCTTGATCATTGTATGTTAACAAAACCAATGTGGCATAGAAATAAATAAAGATTTTAATTAGATTTTTTTTTTGTCCGATATTTCCTACTCTACTTTACAAAGGTTATTTTCTATGATAAGATATTGTTGTCTATTGATCCTTTCAGTTTAAATCCACACTTAGTTCAGATTTTGCAGTTTCGTAGGAGTGTCCTTTGGCAATTCACTTCAGAGAGCTAGCCTAGTACTGGTACATGGATCCAGGAAAGCCTTAGCATAACTGAAAAATTGTAGATACATTGTTTAACACCATACAAACGAAAGTTTAGATCTTGGAATGACTTTAAATATATTTTAAGCTGATAATGACCTCATAGGGATGACAATACTATGGAGAAATAAATGGCTCTACCTATTAACATAAAGGTATCATGACTAATTAGTCTATGAAGTTAAAGTCAAACCATCCCCAGCTGGAAGCAGTTTGCAGTAGACAGCATAAAAGTCAATTATCAAAGCTAAGACAAACAGGGCATGCAAAGGAGCACTTTTGCTGGTTTACCCTTAGAATGCTGGGTAATTGTTTAAAATAGATTTTTGTGCCATCTGATTTCCAAAACCTTAAATATCTGCTTAATTTTGATAAGGGAAGATACTCAGAGTAGCAAACAGGTTAGATCACAAGCCATCTGCCAAGTAACTTGGCGGCTGGCCTAGGTCTAATGTGTTTGCATAAGCATGAAGTCGGTTCCAGCACTATAAGGGTTAATGGCTGCAATATTGGAATCAGATACTGATATGTGATATAGTCTTTAACCAGCTTGGAGCCTGGGTCTCCGGAAAAATAGTGAAAATTAAAGGAAGTCCCTACGACTCTAGAGATTCAATTTCAGAGATGACATGTTTCTGCCAATCCTACATTTCTTCTTCTCTTATATTTTGCAGAAAATGACTTTTGGCCCTCAGATTATGTTTTCTTTTTGATTTACCCTATTTTGCAATGACATTCCTCAAAACATAGCGAGGGTTCCGAGTTTGAGCCACTCCGACATGTCTGGTTTCATGGGAGTGTCCTTTGGCAAGTCGTTTCAGAGCTCTAGCCTAGTACTGGTGGATCTAGGAAGGCTGTAACACAATTGTTGACATACCATTAGACACCATACACATTTCAAACTTAGGAAAAGGAAATGAGTATGTTAACTTAATATGTCCATGAAAAAGGGAAACACTTCTGAATTTACAGGTATGATTTGTCTCAGTTCTTTTATACCTGAAGTTTGGATTGTGGTTTTGAGACAATTTAAGAATAATCTGGCAAAATAATATTTATTTGATAATGTGTTAAATTACCAAAGCTGTTGATGAACCTTAAACCCTATATATTCCATTCATTCTGATCTTGAGCAGTTCTTTCTTGGCTTCAATGATCAATATGAATAAAGAAGAAATGAAATTTGCATTGTGATCTTTTGGTTTAAACAAGTTTGACAATCTTAAATCAAGTAATAATCTGCAAAAGCTTATAAAACTATGTTCATAAACAGATATGAATAAAAAAACAAAGGCCAATCATGAACACAAAGTTGTTTTTTGATATGTTTTGAAATTTCATGAACATGTTCATGAACATCAAGATTATGTTAAAATGTATTCATGGACATATTCATGTTCATGAATATGTTCACAAACATTCTAGAAATTCATGAACATGTTTAAGAATGACTTTGAGTTCATGACCCCCTTTTTTTGTTCATGCCTGTTTATGAATTTCACGCAGGGGATGAGTCTACTTGAAGTTAAAGGTTAAGGGTGAAATCCCACCCTAATTTCCCTGGAAGATTTACAGGCTGTTATCGATCCCAAAGACCAGTGTGGTAACAATGTGCAGATTCCTTGTTTGGGGGAAAACAGACTCGTGATTTCCTGCCTAAGCCGAATAGGGGAAAAGACAAATTCAAATTAACGTGCATGCCCTAATTAGAAAGTTAAATTTGAAATTAGTTTGTCGTGCCTAATTCCGCTGTAGTGGTTTTTCCTCTGGTTTTTCTAGCCTGACTGATTCCCAACTGATTAAGAGTACCCTTTGTCCTTTTCCGCATTGTGAAGAGATTTGTGATGCAGGTTACGGGTTTTGCCTGGCCCAATGGTAAAGGTGGCAGACTTATAACTCGGGAGTCTCAGGTTTGGAGCCCCACCGACACCTCTGGTTTCTTTGGAATGACCTTTGGCAAGTCCCTGCAGATAGTGCCAGAGCCCTAGCTTTGAAGTGGTGGATCCAGGAAAGCTGTAATATAACCCAAAAATTGTTGATACAGTGTTTAACACTGTATTATGTATGCAGAAGATTTTGTGCCGACCATTTCTTGCATCATGGGCCAGTTTGGCCACAGTCCTGTATAGCCCAATGGTTAAGTTTGGGGTCCTAGAATTCTTGAGTCTCTGTTGCAAGCCCCACTGATACCTCTGGTTCTTTGGGAGTGAGAACCCCCTGATAAGGCAATTCAGAGCCCTAGCCTAGTACTGGGGAATTCAGGAAAATCATAATACCACTGAAAAATTGTTGACAGTTGTTAACCAAAGTTGGCGAAGTCTGATTTTGATGAACTTGTCCACAAATGCCAAATCTTTTTCTATACATGTCCATTTAATAGTTATATAGTCAATTTCAGTAAAAATTCTCTTGTCCATTGAGCCTTTTGGACAAGCAGGACAATACAGAGTCACCCCTGTAAACCCATATGAACTTATTATGAAATTATTTTGTTCTATGAAATGACATTTTGAAGTTTTAAGCTCATCCCACACATGCTGATAGGTTGACATTTCCCTTGTTGCGTGGATTTGCATAGAAAAGACCTATTTAACACTCCCTATCGCGAGAAATTTGCACTAGATGGCATTTTAAATGGTCATTGAAGTTTAAAAAGCTGTGAAAAGGGACTGAATTATGTTTAATGATAACAACATTGAAAGTATTTTTACAAAATTTTAAGTCTGAACTACATATTAAGCACCCCATAAAGATCAATCTGTCAGCATAATAAGACCAAACTTGGTGTATTTATCATGTTCAAGTTGCTTTCAATTTAAATCGGTCACAAATTCCCTATCTGATAGAATTGGTTTTACCAAGGAATCTAAACTACATTAAGACAGTTGGAAAAGTATTACTCTATAATGCCTCTTTTTGTCGCATCTGCTGCAGACTACTTAAGTAACAATTGTGCCCAAAGGATGATGTTGCTAAAATTGAGGGACTTATCTGTTTGTCACGATGGTTTCTATCCAAGATTATAAAGAAAATGTGTAGTTGTTCTTTTGTGTGAATTATATGTTGTTTGCTCTCGCTTTCAACTTGGTACATTCACAAAGTCCCTTATGGAGGGAATACTTTAACCCTTCACCAAATGCCAAATTTTCGACTGTCCCAAATTGAAAGAGTTTGCAGACGACATTTCAAAATGTGGTGGAATTGAAAAATAATCTTCTGATAGAACAGAAAACATTGTGGGAAAAAGGACAAATTGCTCGTATCGAGGAATTTCTCCTTTTCCTGCAGTGTTTTCTGAGTCGTCTGCAACAAAGGGGTTAAATGTCGTTATTGTTTGGTAATGGGTTAAAGAGTTGAAAGCTACAAACCTCTATATCACAGTACTTGTAGTAAGTTATTGTCCTGAAACAGTAAATGACCTTATAAGTGGTAGAATGCATGCTTAGAGTCCTTGAAAATATTTTGGCAATTTTGCTTAATATGAGCTTAAGCTTTAAGTTGGGATAGCTCAACCAATTTAACTCAAGATGATTCGGGAGAATCTGTATGCAATGACCTTTTGTTCTGGTAACCTCTTTTGATATATGTATTTTATGTTTTCTTGTTTTATTTTGTTTCAATGTTTTTCTTTTAGTTAATGTCAGTTTGTTTTCTTTTCTTTTCAGGAGGTAAACTTGTAACCTGACTTTTGAGAAACTGATTTTGTTAAATACTAGTTTTATATCCTTTCACATCAATGAAGTTTCTAGGACAAAAACTCCATTTTCATTGAGTTCTTGTATACACAGCTGAACACAGCTGAGTACAAAGCAGCTACAGGTCTTTTACAAAAGTAAATGACTTGTTGTGACCTTGCTTTAAGCTCTGGAATGATGTTAGGTATGGTAACTGGTTAAGATACAAATTTGTATCTTTGATAGAATAGAATAAAACATAAATACCAACAACACTGTGGGCTCATACATAAACTTGTTACTTTGTTAGTAGTATTCAGAGGGTTTCTTTTTAATTTTTTGGGGTTTTTTGTTGGAGAATTGAATTAATATAAAATGAGCAAATCATTGTTTTCGTTGCAAAATGATGTGAATGCATTTACAACAAATCAACATTTCAATGCAAGACTATAGTAAGTGCTTCATAAACATGAAGCACTTACTTTAGTATTGCATTGAACCCTCGAAATTAGATGCTTTGTTGGCTCTAGGTAATTGAAATAACTCCCTATTGAAAATGAATAGTTCTGACTTATATGATATGTATGGAGTATCTGTAGTGATCGTTGATGTGATAGGATCTTCCTTTCCGCTGTTATGTAGTGATGCATCACACAGCTTTTATCATTAAATCACATGCAGACAAATTTATACTCTCTTTATCAAAGCAGGCAGACATTTGAAATTTGAGACAATGCAGCAGTTCAAGATTTCCTTACAATAAGCCAAGTCCCCCAAGACACTTATATGCTTTTAAGGAAGAGGGTTGGGTTGTTTTGTCTAACACTCGGCAGAGAATTTGAAGTCGACAGGCACAAATGAACTAAAACATTGCCCATCGACTGTGAGTTTTCCGCCAAATGTTGGAAATAACACTGTTCCAAAGCAAAGGTTATCATGTACCACCAGAACTGGAATGTTGATGGTCAAGTCATGCTGGGTACACAATGTGGCTGTCATTGGCAAACAGGCAAAAAAAAAAAAATATGTTTTCCGTCATGGGCGAGGTCATCTTGTACGAATGATATAGTTAACATTGGTCACATGATTCCCTCGCCTGTTTAAGAGGAAAACCTTTCAACATCATTCTGCATTCATGTTCTTAGAAATGACATTTCTAAAAAAAAAAGGGAAAGATGTCTGCTATGAGAGATCATAATTTGTCTGCATGTCTTTAAGGTATTAACTAACAGATTTCTTCTTCGCCTAATACACCTCCTGCGTGCCTTTGCATTTATTTGTGTGATTACTAAGAATCGGCTTTGTGTTTTTCTTATTCTTCACTTTCAACAGTTTAAAAGAGTGTTGGCTTGCGACATGTTCTCATTGCATCTGCATGAAACATACTCTTGAGACTGATGATAAGATAATTCAAGGGTACGATGCAATACTATAGTAAGTGCGCTCCAACAACATGAAGCACTTACTGTAGTATTGCGTTGAACCATCCATATTCTCCTTGACTGTTGATTGTAATTGGCTAATATCTAACTATGTGATACCTTTTGATGCCTTATATCTGCTGCTGAAGAGTTTAGAAACCAATGTGACAAAGGGATGGTTTGCTCCTAATGAGATTGATAGAAAAACTCTGCTCCATAGAAATGTTTCTGTGTGATCAACTTTTGAAAGTTTTATGCTCCAAGACACCAAAAGCTATTTTTGAGGTCCAAATGAGTTAAACGCAGTATCTGTCTAAAGATAAGAGGTTATGTGAGCAATATGATTGAGTCTTGGTGTGAACACTATTAGAGGGTTCCTTTAATTGATAGAAAAACTCAGCTCCATAGAAATGTTTGTGTGTGGATAACTATTGAAAGTATATGCTCCAAGACACCAAAAAGCCATTTTTCAGGTCCCAATGAGTTAGATGCAATAACCGTCTAAGATAAGAGGTTTTGTGAGAAATATAATTGCATTCCTAGGTTTTAAATGATTTATGTCTATTGGGATGTATTGCTTGTTATTCAGAAGTTGCTGTGATGTGCTCTTTCTTAGATCAATAATGCCTTCTTCCCTTTCTTTGTCTCTATTTTTGGTTTTGAGATCATACTTAACCCTTCACCGTACGCCAAATTTTTGACTGTACCAAATTGAAAAAGTTTGCAGAGGACATTTTAAAAGGTGATGAAATTGGAATGCAATCTTCTGATAGGGCAGAAAACTTTGTGGGAAAGGGAGAAATTGCTCGTTAGGAGCAATTTCTCCTTTTCACACAATGTTTTCCAGAGTCTTCTGCATCAAGGGTCAAATGATATTATTGTTTGGTAAAGGGTTAAAGGTCATGAATGTTGCACTTACACTTCTTCTTTTGATTGGTTTAGACCAAACCCTTACAGGATTTAATTTTTGTTCCCAACTTTGATTTGCCAATGTTTGACCAATATTGACCATTCAGTGACCAGGATTATTGAGACTACTAAGAAGAAGAGGATACTTAATGTCTATGACCTGACAACTGAAACTGCAAGTCAATGGTTTAGTGCAAGACTATAGTAAGTGTTTCATAGATAAGAAGCATTTATTATGGTATTGCAATAAACCCTTGAATATGACTAGAAAATATTCTTTTGTAGGGGGAAAACTGTTTTTGGAAGATGAGAGGTTCTTCATTTGAAGAATTTCTCTTTTTTAATAGAGATTATTAAAGTCAGACTGGTAATATTCAGCTTTTTTTTGTTAAAGGTTAGAAACCTTTTGACTTTTGGCTCTTAATGAAAGTAAGAGAGGTGTTACAGGTAAACTTTGGTTAAGTAGAGTTATTAACTTTTTTATTAGTTTTACAGCTTAGTCTAATAAGAAAGATTATTTTTCGTAGTAAGATACCTTAAAAAGTCTTTAAATGCACCATTTCTGTTAACCAATTAGATGTAAAGGCTTCAGTCTCTAGATCAAAGATTCTCTACTGTTGCTATTTATTCTTTAGCTTGTTATTATGCTACTGCAGCACATTTTCTTTTAACATATTTCAAAATTGCATTTTTATATCACCAAATTGAAATAGTGAAGAAAATGTTTGCATGAGCAATTTCTCCTTGTCTCCCTTTTTCAAGGGCCATTTGGAGGGTTCAATGCAAGACTGTAGTAAGCACTTACTACAGTATTGCATTGACCGTCCAATGTGCATATGGATTATTTTATTCAATGCATTACTTAAATCGAAATTGATTAAGTTTCAGTTTCTTTGAATCCATTTTGTTTGTCATTAATTTAGGATTTTTAATAAAACAATGCTGAAAGGAAAGTAACAACCAAACAGGACAGTCATTTTTGATAGATCGACTGAAACATTTTCCAAAGTACAAACCCAGTACAGTTCTGATAAACATAATCAATAGGGAGTTATTTTATCATATATCTATAGGACTCTGAAAATGACATCAGTTGCATCTAACTCTTTGCTAAAGATCCTATGTTTAATTTGATCAGTTTACAAGAGTTGGCAGACATGAATTTGTGAACATGATCAAGTCTGACCTTATGTCTTTGGTAGGATATAAGATATTACAAAGAAATGAGATTGTTTTCTTTCTGAGAGTAAACTTAATAGATGATTTCAGCCAACCCACAAGTCAAAGGGACTTTATTTTTACTAAAAGTCTTAAACCTTACAGTGCTGGAACCAAAATCCCTGCTTATGCAAACAGGTTAGATCCAGGCCAGCGGCCAATTTACTGCCTGTGATCTAACCTGTTTGCTACCCTGAGTATTTTTCCTCATCGAAACTAAGCTGATATTTAAGGTTTTGGAAAGCAAACCACACAAAAAAAATATATTTTGTGAAAATTTCCCAGCATTGTTAGGGTTAACATCTATAGAAGAAAATATCAGGAACATTTTTTTTTTAAGTGCTCATTGCAAGTTCATAGCATGTCCTTCATAGATGTGAACCACTGACTATGGTCTTGCATTGAACCTTCGATTTGTAATCTACTCTTGTTACCATAGCAGTGAATTACAATGAAAATATGTCTTCATTGGCAGCATATAAAGATTTATGTTATTTTTTTTTTTTTTTTCATTTTTTTTAAACATCATTTTGTTTTTCCTTTTTCAGAATAATCCTTCATCAGACGAACTGGTGGTGAAGACTGGTAAAAAGGGCACATATTTTGGAGGTACCGTATACATGTTTATTTATTAGAAATATGTAGTGGAAGCCCTTGTCAAACCCTGACCTTAATCAATCTATGTCTTAATCATTTCCCAAGTATAAACCATTCTAAAAACACTTTCTTTAGAGGTTTGCAAGATAATTTTGGCAAATGCAGAAATGGGTTGTTTCAAGTTTAGTTTGTTTTTTACTCAACAATCTTTTACCCAAAACTACCAAGAAAATGAAATTTTTCCTACTGCATAAATAATACATGCGTTTTTTTTACTATGGGATTTGGCGGCAGGCCTAATTTGCAAGTAACAACTTGCAACAAAAAAGAGCAAAAATAAGATAGACCTTCTCTATGATAATGATTAACAACCTCTATAACAAAATGGAGAAGCACTTAGTGCTCATCAGGAACAGTTTATCCCTTTGTCACTTTGTTTTTGAAAGCCTTCTCAAGTAGATTAGATTATGTGAGGTATTATGGAGTAAGAGGTTCGTGCAGTCTGGAATGGAATGCAACAATAAATAAACCGTGGATATGATTGGGAATGGAATGCAACAATAAATAAACCGTGGATATGATTGGGAATGGAATGCAACAATAAATAAACCTTGGATATGATTGGGAATGGAATGCAACAATAAATAAACCGTGGATATGATTGGGAATGGAATGCAACAATAAATAAACCGTGATATGATTGGGAATGGAATGCAACAATAAATAAACCGTGGATATGATTGGGAATGGAATGCAACAATAAATAAACCGTGGATATGATTGGGAATGGAATGCAACAATAAATAAACCGTGGATATGATTGGGAATGGAATGCAACAATAAATAAACCGTGGATATGATTGGGAATGGAATGCAACAATAAATAAACCTTGGATATGATTGGGAATGGAATGCAACAATAAATAAACCGTGGATATGATTGGGAATGGAATGCAACAATAAATAAACCGTGGATATGATTGGGAATGGAATGCAACAATAAATAAACCGTGGATATGATTGGGAATGGAATGCAACAATAAATAAACCTTGGATATGATTGGGAATGGAATGCAACAATAAATAAACCGTGGATATGATTGGGAATGGAATGCAACAATAAATAAACCGTGGATATGATTGGGAATGGAATGCAACAATAAATAAACCGTGGATATGATTGGGAATGGAATGCAACAATAAATAAACCGCGGATATGATTGGGAATGGAATGCAACAATAAATAAACCGTGGATATGATTGGGAATGGAATGCAACAATAAATAAACCGTGGATATGATTGGGAATGGAATGCAACAATAAATAAACCGTGGATATGATTGGGAATGGAATGCAACAATAAATAAACCTTGGATATGATTGGGAATGGAATGCAACAATAAATAAACCGTGGATATGATTGGGAATGGAATGCAACAATAAATAAACCTTGGATATGATTGGGAATGGAATGCAACAATAAATAAACCGTGGATATGATTGGGAATGGAATGCAACAATAAATAAACCGTGGATATGATTGGGAATGGAATGCAACAATAAATAAACCGTGGATATGATTGGGAATGGAATGCAACAATAAATAAACCTTGGATATGATTGGGAATGGAATGCAACAATAAATAAACCGTGGATATGATTGGGAATGGAATGCAACAATAAATAAACCGTGGATATGATTGCTTCAGTTCTCTCCAAGGCATCTCATACCGAAGGCAATATTTCCTAAAACCCTTTCCCAAACACCAAATTTCCGACTGTCCCAAATTGAAAGAGTTAGCAGACGACATTTCAAAATGTGATGAAATTGAAAAATAATCTTCCGATAGGGCAGAAAACATTGTGGGAAACAGAGACATTGCTTGTATGAGCAATTTCTCCTTTTCCCACAATGTTTTCCAGAGTTGTCTGCAACAAAGTGTTAAAATGTCGTTATTGTTTGGGAAAGGGATAAAGATTAATGAAGCAGTGTTTGCCTTAAGCTGAATTGTTTGTAATTCAAATAAGATTGATGAAATTTTAACCAGGAACAATTGAACATTTTGCTGACACTTGAATATTTATTTCAGATTCTTTTAGTAAGGAACGATTCTCTTGGATAAGATTGAGATTTATTTTGTTTGTTTATATCTTTTGCAAATGGAGCCACACTTGTGGAATAAAAAACCAAGGCTTGGACAGAACTGTTGATGAAATTGATATGAGTATTACCACTTTTGTGTCCTTTGCTCTGAAAAGATATGTTTGAGAATGGATGAAATAGATACTATACAGGACTGGCAAGAAATACAGGGATCATGAATAGGTTCAGTGCCTGCTGTGATATAACTTTAATACTGTTGAAATGGCACAAAAGTCTGTTCCAATCAATCTCCTCTCTAGGAACACAATATCGTGAGAGTAATCTCCTGGCTGACTTGCAGAATGCCGATGGTTCTACACTGCTTGACAAGCCCTTTCGGGCAGTTGGGTTTCAGCTGTGTCTTCCTCCATCATTAAGAGTTGGGCAAGCAACATAATGAAAATAATGTTGATGCGTTGTAAAACGAAATTAAATATAAAAAGTAAAAAACCATAACAAGAGTCTGTATGACACTTGCTTTTCATTCCAGAACTTGCCTTGGTCACCCATAAGCCACGGGCTGCTACAGTGTATGCTGTTGGTAAAACAAAAGTTGCAGGTAGGATATCCATTGTTGTGTGTCTGCTACAGAGCATCCATGGGGACTATAGATAACAATGGGCTTTTGTTGCCATAATAGAGGTCTAAATTAGCAGTGTACTAGTCTTGTTAGCCTATTAACAACATTTGAGTAGTTTGTTGCAGACGACTTTGGAAAACATTGTGGGAAAAGTAGAAATTGCTCTTTACGAGCAATTTCTCCTTTTCCCACAATGTTTTCTGCTCTATCAGAAGATTATTTTTCAATATCATCACATTTTGAAAAATTGTCTGCCAAATCTTTAAATTTGGGACAGTCGAAAATTTGGCATTTGGTTAAAGGGTTAACTGTTTATTTCCTCTCAAAACTCATATTGGTGGTACCTTCTTTATAACTTCTCAGACACTATGTTGTGGTTACAACTTAAAATTGTCATGTCAAGTAGATTCTTAAGTGTACTCTCAAGATTAATTGTCTTCAATAGTGTATGAAATAGTGTTGAAAGTTGTATATAGACATTTATTCCCCCCCCCCTTTTTTTTCAGCTTCCTGTTTTTCAAATTCTGTTTGTGAATGTTTTCAATACATACTCAACATCTTTCATTTTTATGTCCTGTATGGTGTAGTTGTTAATGTAGTGGTCTTCGAACTCAAAGGTCACAGGTTTAAGCCCCATTGGTACCTCTAGTTAGACCCCTTTCTTTACTGCCAACAACTACTTGTAAAGGAACAAAAGAGGAGGATAGTGGTCCAGTGGTAGAGTGTAAGCCTCTGGACACGATGGTCATGGGTTCGAATCCCGTGAGACGTGGGTTCCGCTTTCTGATGTTTCATTAATTCACTTACAGTGCGAGTACTGGTTATGTATCCAGGAAGCAGAATCCAGAGTGATTGATCTATCAATGACCAAATGTTCTTTATTTTACAGTATTAGATGTTCAAGCATTTGAGCGACTATTGGGCCCGTGTATGGATATCATGAAAAGAGACATCGACGAGTACGAGGAGCAGTTAGTGAGCGTGTTCGGCTCTAAAGCAGACATCGGTGATCTACGATAAATTGACCCCACCACCACCACCTTGCCATTCATTTCCCCCATCTACAACTGAAAATACACTGTAACTGTTCACCTATTCATGTTTTTTTTATTTTTTGAAATCGTTTATCCGAGCTTTGCAATAATAACATTAAGATTTGGTAGTTTGCATAGATGATTTTTGGGTCACTCATTATTCACCGGTTGGCTTTGTATGTAAGCATGTGTTGGGCGGGGTTGACAATAGATCTGCATTTTATGACATCGTTTGTCATTCTTTTGAAGTTATTCGAGGGTTCAATGCAAAACTATAGTAAGTGCTTCACATTTTTGAAGCAATTAATATAGTCTTGCGCAGAACCATCAATATGCTCATATAAAAGTATGGGAGATTTCCTTTTTTGGGTTGCTTTGGTATAAAGATATTTCTCAATATAGAATAATATTTGGCTAAATTTAAAGCATTAAAATCAAAAGTTAAATGTTAAAGTATGGCAATTAGCACTCCCCTGTTTAAATCGTAAAAGCCATTGTTAAAGTAAAGAATTGCTCACTGAAGGTATTTTGTTTTTTTGGCCACAATTACTTTTACAGCTTTACATTGTTGGAAAGTATGACAAAGTATTTATATATGAAGTGATCCAACATTAAGTATCCCCTTGAGGTAGGACAACCGTGGACTTGGAAATAGCAAATTCCTCCACAAGATGTGAGTTATGCTGATTCAGGAAGACATTTTCCTCAGGGAAGTTAGTTGAGGAATAGAGAATTAAACAAATAATTCTAGATCTTCCATATGTTACTCGCAGACTAGTCTGAAAAAATCGTATAAAAATGTGTTCCGTTTTGAAGTTTAACTTTTTTACATAGCTGTAAATTATGCGCATGGGTCCTGCATGACCAAGTGGTTAGGTTGGGGGACATAGAAGTCTGGGCTCCCGGGTTTGAGCCCATCCGACACCTCTGGTTTCCCCAGAGAGACATTTGGCAAGACACTTCAGAGCCATCGCTAAGTACTGATGGATCCAGGAAAGCAGTAACATAACTGGAAAATTGTTGATACTGCATTAAACACCATACAAACTAACAAAAATGGGATCACATCTACTCAGATCTATACCACATAAACTATTTGAAATACAGAGTGCTGTCATAGTAGGAGAAATATCCCCCTACCCCCAACATTGCTTACATTTGATGTTTGTTCTGATAGTGGTGTGAATATTTGATGTATGTGTATGTAGATGTAGAACAATTTGCATGAATCGACACGTTTATTTGGATTTGTTGATGTCTGAACTAGATATAACCTTATTTTATGTAAATGTATTCACTTTTAAAGAATTCACTTAGGAAGACTGAAGAAACAATGATAACAAAAGTAGACTTTGCTTGTGATTGGTGATTTCTTCTAGTGTCAGAACTAGTTGTTTTTTCCCTCTCATTTTAAAGATTTCAAGAGCATTCCCACCTGGCCCATTGGTTAAGGTGGCGGACTTAGAATGCGGGTGTCCCAGGTTCCATTCCCATCAATACTACTGGTGTCGTGGGAGTGGCCTGCCACTTTGGAGCCATAGCCTAGTACTTGTGGATCCAGGAAAGCCATAAAATAGCAGAAAAATTCTTGACACGGCGTTTTACACCATACAAAGAAATCAATATTGTAGGCTATATTTCCTTTTTTGTTTGTTATTTGTCATATTTTAAGAGTTCTTTTTTGATAGTGAAAGGATGGATCACAAAAGGTTTAAATTTTAGACAGAAAAAAAGCAGAGATAGCCTCATAAGCATTTCTACTTTTGTTGCAATGTTTTCTGTAATCATAGCTGTAGGAGCCCTGAGAAATTCAGGAATTCTTTGATAAAAAATTCTCATTGATGAGTTGTTTGTATGTTCTGCTTTAGTCGCCGGCATTCCATTATTTACTGCATTCCTGTAGGAGTAAATGTTATACTATAAAGAAAGAAAAGATCCCAAGGTCTGTATATAAAAAATACATCTAAATTGAGATTCATGCTATGTGGATATTTTTTTCTTGTGCATTTTTGAAGTCGGTAAACAAAGGTCTTTGATTTGATGTAGAATCATAGTATTAAAAGAGAATATGGGGAAATGAAATTATCTGTGAGTTATATTGGGCTGTCCTATAGGATTTGATCTATTTAGATCAGTAATGGATGGATCCTTGTTAAGATATGGAAATATTTATGTTTTCCAATTTCTTCCTAAACGATTTAAAGACAGGTCCAAAACTATCTTATCAGATAATGTAAATCTTGAATAATGAAATAAACATTTTCTTGTTATTTAGTTGAAACTCTCGTGACAAAAGGAGAAATTACTCTTTACGAGTAATTTTTCCTTTTATCACAATAGTTTCTTTGATCATCTATCACAGCTATTTTATAGATGAGTATATAGAAGTATGCATGAATTAAAAGGGTCAAATGTAGGTTACGGGTCTAACAATCAACTAGCGCACTGCCGTCATTTTGCAAAACACCTTACATGTTTTAGTCATTCTGTTAATTGTTAATATAGTGTATTTATTTAGTTGTACATAGAGCTGAATTTTACATGGAGTATGCATGCATCACTACTAACTTAGATAGCCTCAATGGTAGTATTGGTAATTGTAACAGACCAGGGGGGGTACAGGATGTCCAAGTGTTCAAGTTGGTGGACTTAGAACTCCTGGGTTCTCAGTTCAAGCCTTACTGACACCATGGGTGAAAGTGTTCTGGATTATTCCTGAACTTCAGGTTTTTTAGACTTTTTGACCCTATATAATGCTATAGCAAACATCCCCTTTCAGGATAATGAATTACAGATTTCAGGATTCTGAAAGTCTTCAACTTTCACCCTTGTGACACCTCTGGTTTTTGTGGGAATGTCTCTTTAGCAAGACACTTTGGAGCCCTAGCCTAGTTCTGGATCCAGGAAAGCTGTATTATAATTGAAAACTTGTTGATACTGCAATAAACACCATACAGAGATGAAGCTTGTATGGAGCTCTTTTTCATTGCTTTGTAGTTGGGGTCAAGGACTTGGAATCACAGGCTGCTCTCATCATGGGTTCAAATCACAATAGCTCAAGATTTGGATTCGTATGAGAGATACTCTCCCGGCTGACAAACAGAATGCCGATGGTTTTGCTCGTCTTGACCAGCACTTGTGGGCAGTAAAGCAAGTCTTCTTCCATCCATGCTTAGCTTTGTATTGTAATATACCTTCATAAATTGTTGAAATGATGTAAATGTAAAATACAGTTGAGGACACGAGGCAAAAATACACATTTGCAAAAACTTCTTCAGGACCATCATTTCCATCTTCTGGGTATACATGTAGAAGGCATTGAGAAAAGCTTCTTTACACCTGTATTTGTTATAGCATGTGACCTACTAATTGTGTTAATAATTATCCAATTTCTTCCCTCATAATCACATTTATGAATGCATTCACATTGAAAGGTATGAAAGAGGACATATTTAAGACAACTCATTTCTGTCAGACTGAGTCTTGCTGTGGTAGTGTTGATTGTGGAATAGTAGATGAATAGTGATGGGTTATCTGGGTTTTCCTTAAGAATTGGAGTAGAAGGCCAGAAGAACTGTTTAGGAGGCTAGGGTGTTCGGGGCGAGTGGGCTGAATATGAATTTTTCCTCATTTCAGGTACCGTTCATTTAATTTTTACCATCTGGCAAATTTGAGCCGGCCAGAAAAGCATTTGAGAAGGTCAAATTGGCCTGCAGCCACCTCTTAAGGAAAACCCTGGGTTATGTAATTGTGGAGGATGCTTTTAGGACTAGTTTAAGCCATATGACTTAAGACCATTTTAGCCTCTAATGACTTTGATATGGGTATTCTACCTTAACTATTCACAAGCTTGAATTTGTGGGTTAGCAATGGCCAAGATTATGCTTTAATGATTTTAGACTCTCTGTGGCATTTATCCTTAATAACTTGCGGTTCATAAAGAAGTTGTTTGTAAATGACACCTGCCTGTTATACAACTAGTCAATATATGTGATATTTGAGATTCTTATTGCATGCTTGTCTTTCCATTTTAGAATGTTAGCCCTTGCCATGTTGGGAATTATTAGAATTATTTTCCTGCAAGCAATATAAAAATGGTTTTGTTATAGTGGCACACTAGGATATCAATGAATAGCTGTAAAAGTTACCCCAAAAAATGGAAAGAATTGTTACAAAAAGACAATTTGCTCATGATGAGCAAATTTTCTTTTTGTAGCAATTTGTTTTTTCGAATAATGTCCGCTGAATTTTTTTTTTTAAGTCATTATTAGAAGGCAAGAAATTCTTTTCATCAGGCTATTATCTGATCTTTAATACTTGTATAAGTATAGCTAAGACAAGATATTGCATAATTTTCTTTCATTTGTGTACCGAAGCAATGTCTATGACAATACTGACATTATTATTTATAGTTAATCAGCAGGGTTACTTGAGGATTGCTGTCTAGTTGATATTTATTTATGGTACATTCCCCGTCTACCTCGATTTGTTGCTTTTATGCTAAATTTACCACCAGGCTAGCAAGTCTGTCTAGGAAGTCATTGTTTTGTCTGGTTTTATCTGATGTTATTAAAACTTGATATTACTTTCTGTATTTGAGTTTACCATGTCAAACAAAGATATCTCTTGCCATTTGCAATAACTTTATTTTTGTCTTTCCTTTGTTGAAGCATAAAAAAGTATATGATATTTTGTTGCTATAATAAAGACAGAAGTGTAAAGTTTTCACTGCTAGTCTTGTTCTCTCAATAAATGTTTCCCATTTAGTATTGGAAACTAAGCTTTTGATGTCCACATTAAATCTCAAAAATTTCTGAGATTATATATTGATATGATATTTCAAACATGCTTCTATCTTTTATTTAACGGTATCTTGACTTCAAGCGCTTTCTCCAGACAAAGTTGCACAAAGGAGAAGTCAGTACCTTATGGTTAAAAATGTTCAAAAGCTCCATTACTTTTGACTTTTGAATTCAGTTTGTGGCAAGAGGTACAAATTGTCATGCATGTCTTGTTAGAAGTGTATATCTAAGAGAGCCATGTTTTATTATGTCTTATTGCTTTTAGTGTAGGGAAGAGAGATATCAATAGCTGTTATTATTACATGTTTTGTTTCTTTCTTGAAATTTTATTGTTCATTGAAATTGACTTTTATTTAATTGGAAATTTCCCATGACTCTTCAACTTTATATTTATATAAAACAAGCTTAAGTTTTTAAGTTTTTAATATGTTATAGAAAGTTAAATGAAGTAAACAGTGATGGATTTTTGTAAATCAGAATACCTCAAAGGGAGAAACTATCTCAAACTGCTGTCAAAGCTTTATCTTATATCAGTGGTTAAACCCTTTGTTATTATAGAAATGTGTTACAATTGGAACTATAGCATTGACTCATGACTACAAGTTAACAAATAAGAATTTGTGACAGAGAAGAAATTGCTTGTAACATGCAACATCTTATCTTTCACAGTTTGCTCTGCAAACAGATATTTCATGGACAACATCATAAAAAATGCCTCTCTGACAAAATGTTGATATCTTATGCTAAGGTATCTTAGAAAGATCTGACTAAAATAAAGTAAGTTTTAAGGAAAGGTATGCCTTCAAAAAAAGAATTCACAATGTTTGTATGGTTATATGGTTATCCTGTAATATACAAAAAAAGGAAGTTTGTATTGGGGACCAATTTGTAATTTAAGCTGAATTTGGGACCAGCCATTGTTTTAACAGATATTTTCAGTAATACATAACGCTTTTATGGTTACATGGTTAACCTCTTTAACTGAAAGCTACAAAAAAGGAAGTTTTTATTGGGGACCATTTAGTATTTTTTAACTGAGTTTTCATTTGGGACCAGCCATTGTTTTTAAAAGATGTTGTTATTATTATGACCCTGTATCAATAGGATGGATGCATATTGTTTTAGATGTGTCTGTCTGTGTGCGTGTGTTTCTGATCAATTTAAATCTTGCCAATGTTTAGATACAAACTTTTCCTTTCTGATGTTCTCTCTATCTCAAGTTTTTTTCTTTGACTCTTTACCACCTGCAGACAAAATTTTTATCTGAAAGAGTAAACAATTGTGTTCTATTGGATTAAACTTTGTTAACTCTTTGGTAAATTCTATAAGTAAGAAAAATGAAAAAGATCTTGTTTTAGCCATAAGCATTTTTGCAATCAAGCTTTCCATATATACAACCACTGTTTACCTTTTGGTACAGGATAAAGGCCTTTAAGCATGTGACTTCTACTGCATATGGTTGTTTTAGGTGTGTATGTTCTTTCAACATGAGTTTATATTAAACTTTTTTATCTGGAGTGCTCAAATCAAAGGAATGACTTTCTCTATCGTTATATTGGTGATGCACTATTAGTAGAAAGTCTCTCAGTATGGGTGGGCTTATTACAAGAAAGCAGTTTGGATTGCAATGCATATACATATATGCGTATCTATATTTATGGAATAGACCAATGAATTAGATCTTTTACTCTGCTTGTGATAGGTGGGGTAATACTTTAAATGGTAAATTGAGGACACAAAACACTCCATTATAAAGGTAGAATACTCATCGACGCCATTTTGAAGCTCATTAATCGGATTATTTCCCTTCATTTGTTCATTTTTGGTATACATCTGTCGGGACGGACTTATTTGGTGTTATGCAAATAGTTCCAGCCCAGACTGATGTGTACTGAGAACGACTGAAATTATCCAATGAAAGACAGAAATTCAAAATAGCGGATTATGGGTATTCTACCTTAACTCTTTATGACATGCAAACTACTTGAACTTTTAACCAGGAACTGTGAAAGAGATACTTTAAGGTTTGCTTATAATAACAACTTTATATTTTACTGAACTTCTTGTTATCATTCATCATCTATTTTAACTGTGTTTCATGATAGAGAGAAAAAAATAGATCTTATTTTTTTCTGCTTTATGGTACAAAGAAATACACCTGTCTGCCACCAGAAGTATACAACATCAAGGCTGGAATTACATTTGTTGCATTGGAGAGTCAAGAATTAGTTTAGGGA
Organism: Cerastoderma edule; assembly: GCA_947846245.1. Taxonomy (NCBI): domain Eukaryota; kingdom Metazoa; phylum Mollusca; class Bivalvia; order Cardiida; family Cardiidae; genus Cerastoderma; species Cerastoderma edule. Next base: position 1,262,445 of record OX401413.1, on the reverse strand, counting down.
CATATGTTAGTTTCCTCTGACGGATCCTATTGTTACAAAGTTGTTGTTGTTTGGTGACTGTGAAAATGTGACCTGCATATATTATGTAAAAATGTGTTAGAAATCTTAATTCATGTTCAGAACTAAATTAAAGTATTTCTTTTATCAAAAATTCATTTTGTTGTTATATATTCATGTTGCCATTTTTGTGGGAGGGTCCTTTGCAAGTCACTTCAGAACCTTATAGGTCTAGTACTGGTGGATCCCGGAAAGCCGTAACATAACTGAACAAGTGTAGATGCGCCTTTAAGCACCCTACAAAGTACTGGTGAATCTAGAAAAGCAGAAACATAATAATAATTTGCCAGATGGGATAGTTTTGTTTTTATTCAAGGTCATTTACATCTGTTAAACAGTCTTCTAGCAATGCGGTTCTTGCAACCTCGATGAACAAATGGTTTCCATGCTAACAAATTGCTATGACCATCTGTTTTTTGTGGAATTCTAATATGGGCTATGATTGATTTAGGGTTTTTACATCGCCTCATCAATTAAACAGTTATGTTACAATGCCTGGTTGATCATGGATGGAGGGATACTCCGAATCTAAAGTTCTGCCAAAAAGGGCCAACCACGTTCGATACAACCATTGGAGGGTCCTATGTGGCCCAGTGCTTAAGTTGGGGGACTTTGAACTCGGGGGTCCCACCGTTATTTCGTGGTAGTGACCTTCGGCAACGCACTTCAGAGCCCGAGCCTAGTTAGTACTGGTGGATCCATGAAAGCGGTAACATAATTTTAAAGTTGTTGACAGCGTTAAACATACATGGATGTAGGAATACCCTGTAAGTTACTGCCATTAAGAACCGGTCAAGTTTGAACTCGACTATCGGTATTATGTTATAGTCAGCAATGTGACTACCCCTCGTAAAAACTCAAATCTATAGAAATCTATGGGTAGCTATTGAAACCCACTTGGAAGTCTTATCAAAGTTCAAGGGCCTGTCTTACAAAGGTTCGTACGATAGGCATACTTAGAGCTCGGGGTCCCGGGTTCGAGCCCCAACAACACATATGTGACTACCTCCCGTGAAAATTCTAATCTAGAACTACCGCGATTGAAACCCACTTGGAGAAAACCTTTGTTATTAAAGTTTACTGGCCTCTCTCACAAAGGTTCGTACGATAGATTTCCTCGGAAATGTTACAAATAAATGTAAAGAGAATAAGATAACATCGGGTAATTTAGCCTTTGGCTATTTTTAAAGCATAAGGATCGCATATGAAGCTTTAAGCTGCTTGATACCCTCTCCTAAATCTGACATAGCCTTGAATATGTACTTCACCAGGTCAAAACGATTGCCAAAGACCGGGGTTTTTTCAAGGATTCGGTTTGATTTGGAGTTTATCGCCGTTTTCAACAGTATTGCAGTAATTACGCGGCGACAAGCCCACATATCAATGCTCCTGGTATTTCCACATGAGAACTGTACAATATCCTTTCCAATTCGCTGACTGCTTTCCCACATCAGAGACATAGATATATGTCTCTGCTCACATGAACTCAATTGGTCAGTTGTGAGGTATGAATGAATCATGTCGCTGTGACTTCATTCAACGCCAGAAATTATGATGGTAGAATTCAGGAAACGCTATTGTTTGAGCGTTCGAAACTCTGTTTTTATTAAATCCTACACTTGCTGGATAAAATGAACATTTCAATCTCTACCCGAGTAAATTAAGTTCCCGCTATGCTCCCATATTTGTGGAGGAACGGACGATAACTCTGCAAAGGAGTTTGGGGATAGGCGTGTATTTAACATGAAATGTTCGAATTTAAAGTTAAATAAACATTATTCCTTTGTATTATTTTACCAAACTGACCCAAAACATAATTATATATCTATAAATCGTATATATAGTCTCACCACGTGAGGCTTTAAATGCGAAACATGATGTAAAAGTAAATATAAAGTGAATACGAAAATAATTGCTGCTAGCTTTAGGAGAATGATGGTGGATCCAGAATGTCAACACGTTTTCAAGTCAACAAAGTTTATGAAAGGTAAGCTGTAGTAAATACTGCCCATTTATCATTACAAATGGTTTCACAAAATCAGTCGTTAGAATACGATATATGAATAAGTCTACCCTGTTTACAATACTCTGAATTGTTAATTGAATGTGTTTGTTTGAAAGAGTGGGTGGGGTAGAACTTATCATATGATCATATACATTTGTATTTAAGTAATTGACTTATTGAATTTTTCTGACGTGTGTTTGTCTCAGAAAGGGTCATTTCAACTTATTGTCCCGAAGTTCTGTGAAACACTTTTGAGATGATAGGAATGGACTATGTCAATTTGAAGCTCTTTGCAGCTCTTTATCAAAGTTTGCGTTTTATTGAACAGCACATCTTTGCCTGTCAATTGCCTCCAAAATATTTTATAAGGCAACATTTGGAACCTGTTTCTATGTAATAAAGTTGTTTGCCAGTCTAGATGTTTCTCTATATTTAGTTTAATAAGGCAACATTTGGAGCCTGTTTCTTTGTAATAAAGTTTTTGCCAGTATAGATGTTTCTCTACATTTAGTTTTATAAGGCAACATTTGAATCCTGTTTGTATGTAATGTAGTTATTTGCCAGTGTAGATGTTTCTCTATATTTGGTTTTATAAGGCAATATTTGGAGCCTGTTTCTTTGTAATAAAGTTATAAGCCAGTGTAGATGTTTCTCTATATTTGGTTTTATAAGGCAACATTTGGAGCCTGTTTCTATGTAATTAAAAATTTATTTGTCAGTGTAGATGTTTCTGTATATTTGGTTTTATAAGGCAACATTTGGAGCCTGTTTCTATGTAATGTAGTTATTTGCCAGTGTAGATGTTTCTGTATATTTGGTTTTAGAATGCAACATTTGGAGCCTGTTTCTATGTAATAAAGTTATTTTTGCCAGTGTAGATGTTTTTCTATATTTGGTTTTATAAGGCAACATTTGGAGCCTGTTTCTATGTAATAAAGTTATTTGCCAGTGTAGATGTTTCAATATATTTGGTTTTATCAGATCATTATGTATAAAGGTAGTGTTCTAAAGACTCCATGGCCAGTTCAACTGCATAGGTCTTAGGCAAGGATTCAAGAACTGTATTCATGAATTTTGTGAAGGAAAAATGGTGGTTCATGAACACACAGTTATTCATGAGCAAGGTTATGAACATCAAGAATATATTCATAACATAAACATCAAGAATATGTTCATAAATGTATTCAATGACATGTCTATGGACAGGTTCATCTCCATTAATACATTTATGAACAAATAGGCGTAGGAGTGTTTTCAACATAGGGGGGGCCAACTTGAGATGAGGACCCGTCTATGAATAAATGTTCCCTAACTTTCTCATGACTATAAATGCATCTTCAAATTCAATATCATTGAATTAATTAAAAGAAAGCGTAAGAAATGTGTTTCTTAAAACAAAAAAAAGAACAAAAGAAAAAAAGATAGTGTCCAAGAAAGTGTCTCCTTCTACCTCATTGCACGTTAGAAACATCAGGGAACAACAGACTTGGCGCTCATTTTCTGTATACAAAAGGAGCCGTGGCTCCAAGAATGCACTAACTTTAGGCATACCCATCTGTCATAGTTTGTCTGTTTAATTTACATGAGTTGTAGAGCTTGAAACATAAAGTTCATTCGCAATTGCTCTTACCGTTGGCTCCTGTCTGCTTAAGTAATATTTTAACACATTCCTTTTTGGAACATCGAGTTGTAGAAGGTTTTTGGATAAACATGCATTGAATTTCGCCCGCTTTAGAAATCTGATCGACATTTGAAAACAGTAGCTGGACTTCAACTTCCATATTTTCTTGTTGACTAGTCCATGTTAAGTGTTTTTGTTAGGCGATTATTTTGGTGCAAAACACAATTTAATTACACTCCGCAGTTCAACGTCACTGTTCAACATCATTTTTGTCCGAACATTTATCTCTTTCTAAAGGATAAAAGCTCTATAGTTTTTATAACAATTCTGATAATGTTTTGAAATTCAGAGGAAATGGCGTCATGATGTTATGTTATTGCAAGCTGTTTTTTGTCTCTCTTGTAACATGTTGAGTGAGACCAACCATGCTTTAATTATGTGGAACATGTTTGAAATTTTAGCATTTTGCAACATGCTCCGGCTTCCAGTAACTACGTTGCTACAGTAACCAATATATCTTGCCAGAATGAGGTCTTTGTTTTTTCACGTTAATTATATGTTGAAAACAGGTGAACGCATGCATGTATTAAAGTTCAAGATGATTAAACAATGTTACACAGATATATAACAAAATTCTACAAACTTTCCGAACAACCCACATATTTGTAGGTCATCCAGGGAACATATACATGTACTATAATGCTCAAGAGAGAGGGCTGTACATTTATAGGTAGAGGAAGTAAAGGGGAATTTGATTTTGTTACAGAACTTTGATTAGTGTTCTTTCAGGCACAAAAATAACCTGCTGGTTTTTCTCTTGCTGTCCCAGTATCTTTAGCCATGATGACCACAGCCATTGGAGAATTTGAAAAAGGAGGAGCAGCGTCAGTTGAAAAGGTAGTCATTGCAGTAATTTTCTAAACCCCCATAGTCATATGGATCAATAAATTAGTATTTGGTCAAGGATATTGTTCGCTTTTACTTGACCAAATGTTAAATCTTAACTGTCCACATGAACTGAAAACATTTGGCCCTGGGTTCTTTAAAATTCATGGTCTTATGTATTTGAATATTAATCAACCTCCATTTAATTCAAAATCACTTGATCAAGTGTTAAGGCCTCAGTCACATGGCCGAAGGTTAAATCTTAACCTTCAAACTGAAATGAAACCCCTTCTATTTAGGTTCATCAAACTTCATTGTGTCATGTGACTGAATGATATCTATATTCCCCATTTACATCAGGGCTAGTTGGTCCAAGTTTAAGGTCCCCATCACATAATAAAAGGTCAAATTTCAATCTCACACATAAACTGAAAAGTCCTTGGCTAGGTTCTTTAAAATCCATGATTATGCACAAGCTTCCTTAATCTTTCATTTGTTCGTTTTCTGATCCTTTGGTTGACTTAGGGTTCTGCCGGGCCCAGTGGTTTAAGGTGTTTAAGATTCCAGGTTCAATCCTCAAAAATTGCATGGCATATTTGGTTTTTCATAATATACAGTCTCCTGAGTGACTTGATACTGTTTACAGATGGTTCTACCTGGCTTGGCCAAGAGTATGGTTTTCCTCCTAATAGACAGTCTCCTGAGTGACTTGATACTGTTTACAGATGGTTCTACCTGGCTTGGCCAAGAATATGGTCTTCCTCCTAATATACAGTCTCCTGAGTGACTTGATACTGTTTACAGATGGTTCTACCTGGCTTGGCCAAGAATATGGTCTTCCTCCTAATATACAGTCTCCTGAGTGACTTGATACTGTTTACAGATGGTTCTACCTGGCTTGGCCAAGAGTATGGTTTTCCTCCTAATAGACAGTCTCCTGAGTGACTTGATACTGTTTACAGATGGTTCTACCTGGCTTGGCCAAGAGTATGGTCTTCCTCCTAATATACATTCTCCTGAGTGACTTGATACTGTTTACAGATGGTTCTACCTGGCTTGGCTAAGAATATGGTCTTCCTCCTAATAGACAGTCTCCTGAGTGACTTGATACTGTTTACAGATGGTTCTACCTGGCTTGGCCAAGAATATGGTCTTCCTCCTAATATACAGTCTCCTGAGTGACTTGATACTGTTTACAGATGGTTCTACCTGGCTTGGACAAGAATATGGTCCTCCTCCTAATATACAGTCTCCTGAGTGACTTGATACTGTTTACAGATAGTTCTACCTGGCTTGGCCAAGAGTATGGTCTTCCTCCTAATATACAGTCTCCTGAGTGACTTGATACTGTTTACAGATAGTTCTACCTGGCTTGGCCAAGAGTATGGTCTTCCTCCTAATATACAGTCTCCTGAGTGACTTGATACTGTTTACAGATAGTTCTACCTGGCTTGGCCAAGAATATGGTCTTCCTCCTAATAGACAGTCTCCTGAGTGACTTGATACTGTTTACAGATGGTTCTACCTGGCTTGGCCAAGAATATGGTCTTCCTCCTAATATACAGTCTCCTGAGTGACTTGATACTGTTTACAGATGGTTCTACCTGGCTTGGCCAAGAATATGGTCTTCCTCCTAATATACAGTCTCCTGAGTGACTTGATACTGTTTACAGATGGTTCTACCTGGCTTGGCCAAGAATATGGTCTTGCTCCTAATATACAGTCTCCTGAGTGACTTGATACTGTTTACGGATAGTTCTACCTGGCTTGGCCAAGAATATGGTCTTCCTCCTAATATACAGTCTCCTGAGTGACTTGATACTGTTTACAGATGGTTCTACCTGGCTTGGACAAGAGTATGGTCTTCCTCCTAATATACAGTCTCCTGAGTGACTTGATACTGTTTACAGATGGTTCTACCTGGCTTGGCCAAGAATATGGTCTTCCTCCTAATATACAGTCTCCTGAGTGACTTGATACTGTTTACAGATGGTTCTACCTGGCTTGGCCAAGAATATGGTCTTCCTCCTAATATACAGTCTCCTGAGTGACTTGATACTGTTTACAGATGGTTCTACCTGGCTTGGCCAAGAATATGGTCTTCCTCCTAATATACAGTCTCCTGAGTGACTTGATACTGTTTACAGATAGTTCTACCTGGCTTGGCCAAGAGTATGGTCTTCCTCCTAATATACAGTCTCCTGAGTGACTTGATACTGTTTACAGATGGTTCTACCTGGCTTGGCCAAGAATATGGTCTTCCTCCTAATATACAGTCTCCTGAGTGACTTGATACTGTTTACAGATAGTTCTACCTGGCTTGGCCAAGAATATGGTCTTCCTCCTAATATACAGTCTCCTGAGTGACTTGATACTGTTTACAGATAGTTCTACCTGGCTTGGCCAAGAGTATGGTCTTCCTCCTAATATACAGTCTCCTGAGTGACTTGATACTGTTTACAGATGGTTCTACCTGGCTTGGCCAAGAATATGGTCTTCCTCCTAATAGACAGTCTCCTGAGTGACTTGATACTGTTTACAGATGGTTCTACCTGGCTTGGCCAAGAATATGGTCTTCCTCCTAATATACAGTTTTCTCCTGATGTGACTTGATACTGTTTACAGATGGTTCTACAAGAATATACTATACAGTCTCCTGCTCACAGAACCTGGCTTGTGAATCTTCTCCTCCTAATATACAGTCTCCTGGTGACTTGATACTGTTTACAGATGGTTCTACCTGGCTTGGCCAAGAATATGGTCTTCCTCCTAATATACAGTCTCCTGAGTGACTTGATACTGTTTACAGATGGTTCTACCTGGCTTGGCCAAGAATATGGTCTTCCTCCTAATATACAGTCTCCTGAGTGACTTGATACTGTTTACAGATAGTTCTACCTGGCTTGGCTAAGAGTATGGTCTTCCTCCTAATATACAGTCTCCTGAGTGACTTGATACTGTTTACAGATAGTTCTACCTGGCTTGGCCAAGAATATGGTCTTCCTCCTAATATACAGTCTCCTGAGTGACTTGATACTGTTTACAGATGGTTCTACCTGGCTTGGCCAAGAATATGGTCTTCCTCCTAATATACAGTCTCCTGAGTGACTTGATACTGTTTACAGATAGTTCTACCTGGCTTGGCCAAGAGTATGGTCTTCCTCCTAATATACAGTCTCCTGAGTGACTTGATACTGTTTACAGATAGTTCTACCTGGCTTGGCCAAGAATATGGTCTTCCTCCTAATATACAGTCTCCTGAGTGACTTGATACTGTTTACAGATGGTTCTACCTGGCTTGGCCAAGAATATGGTCTTCCTCCTAATATACAGTCTCCTGAGTGACTTGATACTGTTTACAGATAGTTCTACCTGGCTTGGCCAAGAATATGGTCTTCCTCCTAATATACAGTCTCCTGAGTGACTTGATACTGTTTACAGATAGTTCTACCTGGCTTGGCCAAGAGTATGGTCTTCCTCCTAATATACAGTCTCCTGAGTGACTTGATACTGTTTACAGATAGTTCTACCTGGCTTGGCCAAGAGTATGGTCTTCCTCCTAATATACGGTCTCCTGAGTGACTTGATACTGTTTACAGATAGTTCTACCTGGCTTGGCCAAGAATATGGTCTTCCTCCTAATATACAGTCTCCTGAGTGACTTGATACTGTTTACAGATGGTTCTACCTGGCTTGGCCAAGAATATGGTCTTCCTCCTAATATACAGTCTCCTGAGTGACTTGATACTGTTTACAGATAGTTCTACCTGGCTTGGCCAAGAGTATGGTCTTGCTCCTAATATACAGTCTCCTGAGTGACTTGATACTGTTTACAGATGGTTCTACCTGGCTTGGCCAAGAATGGGGTTTTCCTCCATTATTATGAGTTTTCATTGCAACACTGCTGCAACAAAACCTTATAAACCAACAAATAAAACACCACATTATAACTTTCATCATCATATAGGTCCAATCAAGGGTTTGATGCAAGCCTATTGAATAACCTTTTGCAATGTACCCAGTCTCACCATCGGAGCATTATTGCTCTTTATTTTATTTCTTTTTATATTCTTAACCATGCTCATTAATCATATGCCACATTTATAATGAAGATAACCATCATTGTGTTGGGGTCCTGTGTGACGCAGTGTTTAAGATGGCAGACTTGGAACTTGGGAGACCCAAGTTTGAGCCCCAGCAGCACCTCTGGTTTTGTGGGAGTGTCCTTTGGCAAGTCACTTCAGAGTCCTACCCTAGTACTGATGGACGCAGGAAAGCTGTTACATAACTGAAAAATTGTTGACACTTTGCTTAACACCATACAAAATCATTTCATTGGTAATTGCATGGTAAAGAAATGTCCTTTATCCACTTATTTTTGCGCTTTACAATGTACTTTGTTTTCTCAAAACCCTCATTATAAATTTTATCATGATATCATGATATCACAGGTTCAATTTAAGACTGTGGTAAGTCTTTTATTTATATGAAGGACTAATCATTTTCTTGCATGAAACCCTGGATTAAGTATTTTTTTTACATTTGGTTGCTTTGCTTTAGTTAAAAAAATTTTGTGCGAGTAACCATGATGAGAATGGCTTGGCTTGAAGAGATCCTCTTGTTTATTTGCCATTTTTTCCTTACTTGTGTTAAGTCTACAAAACATCTATGACAGTCGTAGATCTTGTCACTTCCAGATATGAGTCCCACTGCTACCTGAACTTGGGACTTCCAGATACGAGTCCCACTGCTACCATTTGTTACGTTGGAATGTCCTTTGGCAAGACTTCTCAGAGACCTTGTATAGTACTGGTGTATCCAGGCAAGCCTTAACATAACTGAGAAATTGCTGATATAGACTGCTTAGAGCCCTGGTATAGTACTGGTGTATCCAGGCAAGCATTAACATAACTGAGAAATTGCTGGTATAGACTGCTTAGAGCCCTGGTATAGTACTGGTGTATTCAGGCAAGCATTAACATTACTGAGAAATTGCTGGTATAGACTGCTTAGAGCCCTGGTATAGTACTGGTGTATCCAGGCAAGCCTTAACATAACTGAGAAGTTGCTGGTATAGACTTCTTAGAGTCCTCGTATAGTACTGGTGTATCCAGGCAAGCCTTAACATAACTGAGAAATTGCTGATATAGACTTCTTAGAGTCCTCGTATAGTACTGGTGTATCCAGGCAAGCATTAACATTACTGAGAAATTGCTGATATAGACTTCTTAGAGTCCTCGTATAGTACTGGTGTATCCAGGCAAGCCTTAACATAACTGAGAAATTGCTGATATAGACTTCTTAGAGTCCTCGTATAGTACTGGTGTATCCAGGCAAGCCTTAACATTACTGAGAAATTGCTGGTATAGACTGCTTAGAGCCCTGGTATAGTACTGGTGTATCCAGGCAAGCCTTAACATAACTGAGAAATTGCTGGTATAGACTGCTTAGAGCCCTGGTATAGTACTGGTGTATCCAGGCAAGCCTTAACATAACTGAGAAATTGCTGATATAGACTGCATAAAGCCCTGGTATAGTACTGGTGTATCCAGGCAAGCCTTAACATTACTGAGAAATTGCTGGTATAGACTGCTTAGAGCCCTGGTATAGTACTGGTGTATCCAGGCAAGCCTTAACATAACTGAGAAATTGCTGATATAGACTTCTTAGAGCCCTGGTATAGTACTGGTGTATCCAGGCAAGCCTTAACATAACTGAGAAATTGCTGGTATAGACTTCTTAGAGCCCTGGTATAGTACTGGTGTGTCCAGGCAAGCCTTAACATAACTGAGAAATTGCTGGTATAGACTGCTTAGAGCCCTGGTATAGTACTGGTGTATCCAGGCAAGCCTTAACATAACTGAGAAATTGCTGGTATAGACTGCTTAGAGCCCTGGTATAGTACTGGTGTATCCAGGCAAGCATTAACATAACTGAGAAATTGCTGATATAGACTGCTTAGAGCCCTGGTATAGTACTGGTGTATTCAGGCAAGCCTTAACATAACTGAGAAATTGCTGATATAGACTGCTTAGAGCCCTGGTATAGTACTGGTGTATCCAGGCAAGCCTTAACATTACTGAGAAATTGCTGGTATAGACTGCTTAGAGCCCTGGTATAGTACTGGTGTATCCAGGCAAGCCTTAACATAACTGAGAAATTGCTGATATAGACTTCTCAGAGCCCTGGTATAGTACTGGTGTGTCCAGGCAAGCCTTAACATAACTGAGAAATTGCTGATATAGACTGCTTAGAGCCCTGGTATAGTACTGGTGTATCCAGGCAAGCCTTAACATTACTGAGAAATTGCTGGTATAGACTGCTTAGAGCCCTGGTATAGTACTGGTGTATCCAGGCAAGCCTTAACATAACTGAGAAATTGCTGGTATAGACTTCTTAGAGCCCTGGTATAGTACTGGTGTATCCAGGCAAGCCTTAACATAACTGAGAAATTGCTGGTATAGACTTCTTAGAGCCCTGGTATAGTACTGGTGTATCCAGGCAAGCCTTAACATAACTGAGAAATTGCTGATATAGACTGCTTAGAGCCCTGGTATAGTACTGGTGTATCCAGGCAAGCCTTAACATAACTGAGAAATTGCTGATATAGACTGCTTAGAGCCCTGGTATAGTACTGGTGTATTCAGGCAAGCCTTAACATAACTGAGAAATTGCTGGTATAGACTGCTTAGAGCCCTGGTATAGTACTGGTGTATCCAGGCAAGCCTTAACATAACTGAGAAATTGCTGGTATAGACTGCTTAGAGCCCTGGTATAGTACTGGTGTATCCAGGCAAGCCTTAACATAACTGAGAAATTGCTGATATAGACTGCTAGAGCCCTGGTATAGTACTGGTGTATCCAGGCAAGTCTTAACATAACTGAGAAATTGCTGGTATAGACTGCTTAGAGCCCTGTACTGTGTATAGGCAAGCCTTAACATAACTGAGAAATTGCTGGTATAGACTGCTTAGAGCCCTGGTATAGTACTGGTGTATCCAGGCAAGCCTTAACATAACTGAGAAATTGCTGATATAGACTGCTTAGAGCCCTGGTATAGTACTGGTGTATCCAGGCAAGCCTTAACATAACTGAGAAATTGCTGGTATAGACTGCTTAGAGCCCTGGTATAGTACTGGTGTGTCCAGGCAAGCCTTAACATAACTGAGAAATTGCTGGTATAGACTTCTTAGAGCCCTGGTATAGTACTGGTGTATTCAGGCAAGCCTTAACATAACTGAGAAATTGCTGGTATAGACTGCTTAGAGCCCTGATATAGTACTGGTGTATCCAGGCAAGCCTTAACATTACTGAGAAATTGCTGGTATAGACTGCTTAGAGCCCTGATATAGTACTGGTGTATCCAGGCAAGCCTTAACATTACTGAGAAATTGCTGATATAGACTGCTTAGAGCCCTGGTATAGTACTGGTGTATTCAGGCAAGCCTTAACATAACTGAGAAATTGCTGGTATAGACTGCTTAGAGCCCTGGTATAGTACTGGTGTATCCAGGCAAGCCTTAACATAACTGAGAAATTGCTGATATAGACTGCTTAGAGCCCTGGTATAGTACTGGTGTATCAGGCAAGCCTTAACATAACTGAGAAATTGCTGGTATAGACTGCTTAGAGCCCTGGTATAGTACTGGTGTATCCAGGCAAGCCTTAACATAACTGAGAAATTGCTGATATAGACTGCTTAGAGCCCTGGTATAGTACTGGTGTATCCAGGCAAGCCTTAACATAACTGAGAAATTGCTGATATAGACTGCTTAGAGCCCTGGTATAGTACTGGTGTATTCAGGCAAGCCTTAACATAACTGAGAAATTGCTGATATAGACTGCTTAGAGCCCTGGTATAGTACTGGTGTATCCAGGCAAGCCTTAACATAACTGAGAAATTGCTGATATAGACTGCTTAGAGCCCTGGTATAGTACTGGTGTATTCAGGCAAGCCTTAACATAACTGAGAAATTGCTGGTATAGACTGCTTAGAGCCCTGGTATAGTACTGGTGTATCCAGGCAAGCCTTAACATTACTGAGAAATTGCTGATATAGACTGCTTAGAGCCCTGGGGCCCGTTTTACTAAACAGTTTACGCTTAAGATTTGCATAAGTCTAAAACAACAAGTCCTTTTATTTCAATATTTGGCAAAGCAATATTGCAAAGTAACACATCATCGGAATCGTCTCTCCGAGACGCTTCCAATGACGTGTCACATTGCAACATTGTACATTCATTGAAGATATTATCCATGTTAATCAATTATGACTTACGCAAACATTTTCCGTAAGTTGTTTAGTAAAACGGTACCCTGATATAGTACTGGTGTATTCAGGCAAGCATTAACATTACTGAGAAATTGCTGGTATAGACTGCTTAGAGCCCTGGTATAGTACTGGTGTATCCAGGCAAGCCTTAACATAACTGAGAAATTGCTGGTATAGACTGCTTAGAGCCCTGGTATAGTACTGGTGTATCCAGGCAAGCCTTAACATAACTGAGAAATTGCTGGTATAGACTGCTTAGAGCCCTGGTATAGTACTGGTGTATCCAGGCAAGCCTTAACATAACTGAGAAATTGCTGGTATAGACTTCTTAGAGCCCTGGTATAGTACTGGTGTATCCAGGCAAGCCTTAACATAACTGAGAAATTGCTGGTATAGACTGCTTAGAGCCCTGGTATAGTACTGGTGTATCCAGGCAAGCATTAACATAACTGAGAAATTGCTGGTATAGACTGCTTATAGCCCTGGTATAGTACTGGTGTATCCAGGAAAGCCTTAACATAACTGAGAAATTGCTGGTATAGACTGCTTATAGCCCTGGTATAGTACTGGTGTATCCAGGAAAGCCTTAACATAACTGAGAAATTGCTGATATGGCATTAAACCCAATATAAACAAACACATATCTATGGCTTGCTAAAAAGTACAGATTTTGTCATGTTTATAAGGTAGGAAATTTGTGTTTTTTTTGTGACAAACTCATTCTCTATGTAATATATATATTTATATTGATGAACAGATGGATGATGAAAGGTATGATTAAATATATAACATAGAGAATGAGTTTGTCACAAAAAGATTAAATATAGTTAATCATACCTTTCATCATCATACTGTTCATCAATATGAAGCTTAATAACATACACAAAGGTAAGAACAAAAGTCAAGGCAAATAATCAATTAAAGGTGAATTATTCCATAGAATGCTGGGAACTATTCTAAAATCAGATTTTTGTGTCTTTTGCTTTCAAAAACCTTAAATATCTGCTAAATTTTGATGAGGAAAGATACTCAGAGTACCAAACAGGTAAGATCAAAGGCCAGCCACCAATTACTTGGTGGCTGGCTTGTGATCTTACTTGTTTACATAAGCATGAAGTCAGATCTAGCACTATAAAGGTTAATAATTTTGCTACAAACTATGATCTCCTAAAAAATGCAAAATATCAAGTCTCTGCAAGCATGAAAAAGAAATGTTTATTGTTGCGAATTTTGTTTTTTAAAAGCTGATTAGGATAATCTTGATGAATTCAAAAAGCACTGACCAATATTTCAAGTTTAATTTGATTCCAGAAAAGGGTAAAAAAGAATGCATGTTTGTCATGTAAATAGCATATTTTGTAGAAGAACCTTTTCAGCTTATTTCCTGAAAGAAGCAGGATTATTTCAAAAAAAGGTAATGGGAGACATTTGTCCCATTACCAAACAATAGTAACATTTGACCAGTTTGATGAAGACGACTCTGGAAAACATTGTGGGAAAAGAAGAAATTGCTCTTAACAATCAAATTCTTCTATTAACACAATGTTTTCTGCCAAATTAGAAGATTATTTTTCAATTACATCACATTTTGAAATGTCGTCTGCTAACACTTTGAATTTGGAACAGTCGAATATTTGTCGTTAGGTAAAGGGTTAAAACAGCCTTTCCTCCTTAGGATCAGTATCTTGAGATGGAAAGCAGCTTTGAATATTGAAAACTTGGTTTTGTGATATTTTTGTGAATCTACCAAAAGATGATGCTTTGACTGTTCGTAATATATGTATGTATTTTTATTTCATTTTTATTTTGTTATTTTTATTTATCAAAATCCATTACTACATCAACAATGTTAATTTGTAATACATGTATACAAGAATCAAAGCTCATATACTTTATGAACTTTCTCGTTTTCCTCAATTCATTCTTTATTTTATGACAGTACATATATTTTGACAGATGTACACATTTTGACAAAAGGGGAATTGCTTGTCACAGCCTCTCCTTTTGTCCAAATTGTTTTGAATCATAACCGTAAAATAATCTACTTTTTTAACTTTATATTTTTTCTTTTAATTTGGAGCCACCGCAATACTACTTTTGGGGATATGTCGATACAGATATACAGTAAAACCTGTCTTAAGCAGCCAACAAAAATGCCATAAGATCTGTTTTTTGAGACCGTTGACAGCTTAATACAACAGGCAAAACATGAAGAAAGCTCCTGCAGGAGCTTTCTTCATGTCTTGCCTGCTGTATTGAGCTTCAATGTTGCTATGCAGTCATATGTATTCTATGTTTAAGAGTGGCTGCTGTAGACAAGTTTGACTGTATGCTTTTGATGTTTGTAAACAATCACTTTGTGCATATGACCAGGATTTCAATGAATGTTTCAAAACCTTTAGCTCATTGATTTGTTTGATATACAAAGACCATTCAAAGTGCAAAAAGATCGTAAGTGATTCACGTTTGTGAAGGACTTACTATAGTCTTGCACTTAAAATGTCTAATTGCAGATGACTATATAAAACATTACCACTTTTAAATAACTGGTTCTTTAATTATGATTGTCAAAATATTAAGCAATCTTTATTTTAAGTCTTCAATCAATCATCATGTTTAAATTATTGAAATCTTCTGCTGATATTTTCAAAATGTATTTGCAACAATTTGTTCATAAATGACTTGTAAATTACTATGTAAATGATCATGCCTGATGTGAGAATTAGTTGTGATAAAACATCATCTCCGATTTCTACCTGCAATTCCTTCTAAGCTTTATGTGTATACGGCCAATCAAACCTAACATCTCTTTTACTGTACATCTGCAGTTTTAAATAGCTGTGACCTTTGGCAAGACACGTCATGGCCTAGCCTAGTACTGGTAAAGGGGCCTCCGTGGCCAAGTGGTTTAGAGTACAGAACTAGAAATCACATGGCCCCTCTCCGCTTGGATATGGATTTTCATGAGAGATAGTCTCTCAACTGACTTACAGAGTGCCGATGGTTCTACCCTGCTCAACCAGCCCTTATGGGCTTTGAATATCATGGGTCTTCCTCCATAATCAAGAGTTAGGCATCGCAAAGTAACTGAAATAATGTTGATGCAATGTAAAACCTATTTGTATATAAAAAAAGTACTGGTAAATCCATGGAGAGCCATTATTTAACTGAAATACTGTTGTCATGATGTTAAACAATATACTCAAAAGTTATTTGTAGACATATACACCATGCTCTGTTCACTTGACCCCTTGTTAGTTTGCAAAAAGCAGGAAATGGTTGTTAACATTGTCAATGATTATTTCTCAATTTCTACAAGAAAGCTTCCAAAAGTCACATTAGCTAACCTATAATGGATGTCGGTTTGCATTGTAAACTTGATTTAGAAGTTTGATATGATGGATATTAGAATTTTTCAACTGGTCCAAATTGAAAGCAAAAGCAAATCCAAAAGATGAGAAAAATATATTTTATTTTGATATTTGGTATAAACAATTGTAGAAACAATTGTGACAAAAGGATAAATGGCTCATTGTGAGCAATTCATCCTTTTGTTACAGTTGTTTCTAAAGTCTTCTGTGACAGAGTGAGGTATTGTGGTTTACGGGGTCATGTATTTTGTTATGTCTTGTAAAGTGTATTACAAATACTTAAAGGTGGTTATTCACAGATGTGAGAGAATTTTGTTAGTCAAAAATCTTTTAATCTGCACAATAGCTGTACTGTTATTTGATACAAACTGGAGAATAGTCATTGGCAGCGAAATTAGTTTGTTATGGTTGTTTTAAGTGTGTTTACAAACAGTGAATTAACATGTATTTTAATCCAAAAGCAAGACATCACTTTTGACACCAACAGCATATAAACTGTTCATTTAAGATAAGTTTAAGCTTCCTGAATAATTTATGCTTTCAACAACTACTTTTAATTGTTTAGCAATCAACAATACAAAAACTGTACAAAAATTGTTTTAACAACATATTATTTTCACTTTTAAATATTTGTGTTCTTCTGTGAACAAGCCTTTAGACATAATAAATAATAAATGTAAAAGAAATGGCAGACAATGAACAATAGGCCTAGGCCTATATCTCTTAGTTTTGTTTACACTGCATTCTACAAATACATGTATGTTTGAATATAACTTAAAAAGACCAATATTTAGGATGTAGTAATGGATTTATTTGATGAACATATTGTTGTACATGTACATGTATTCTTTTTATTGTATGTTTGTTGTATGATGTTTTTTGTTTTTCAGCAAATGACAATCTTTGCATGAACTCTTCAAGTAGTACCTTCAACTCAATTCTATATTGGCAGTTTCTTGCAAGTTGGTTTTAATTACAAATTTATTTTGGACAATAATTAAATACCAAAGAGATCAGACACCATTTGTAATCAGTCAAGGTTTTAATTATGTTAAAACTATTAAGTTGACAGGATTTTCTTTTATAATTTTAAGTCATTATGATATTTTCATGATTTAGTTGTGAGCTTTTAGATTTTTCATTTACTCATTTTGGGTTTCACATTATTTCAACAGAATTACAATCATATTTCTAGTATAAGCTAGTTTTTGTTAAACCAGAAACCTAGGTCAAATGAATAGGACAGCTGTTGTTGTATAAAAAAAAAAAAGGTCTTGATGTAGATGTCAAATATAAATTTTTTTAGTTTAGGGTCCTGCCAAGGTAGCGGTTTTAGAACATGGGGGTCCCGGGTTGGAGCCCAACCAGTACCTCCGGTTTTTGTTGAGTTCTCATTTGGCAAGACACATTAGAGCCCTAGCGTAGTACTGGTGAATCCAGGAAACCAGGAATGCAGTAACATCACTGAAACATGTAGTACTGGTGAATCCAGGAAACCAGGAATGCAGTAACATCACTGGTAAATCCAGGAAACCAGGAATGCAGTAACATCACTGAAACATGTAGTACTGGTGAATCCAGGAAACCAGGAATGCAGTAACATTACTGAAACATGTAGTACTGGTGAATCCAGGAAACCAGGAATGCAGTAACATCACTGAAACATGTAGTACTGGTGAATCCAGGAAACCAGGAATGCAGTAACATCACTGAAACATGTAGTACTGGTGAATCCAGGAAACCAGGAATGCAGTAACATCACTGAAACATGTAGTACTGGTGAATCCAGGAAACCAGGAATGCAGTAACATTACTGAACATGATTGACACAGTGTTAAATCTAAACAATCAAACAAACAAAAATCGATGTTGGGTAGCATGTTTTTCAAATGATAAGGAGTCCTTATTAAGGACTGAATCTCTTTTACAGGAATAGAGAAGATCAAGCATTTCCAGTCTAGGAATACACAATAATTTGTCAGCAATCTGCCTGCAATATATATAGGAATAACACAATAATGTAAGCATTTTGTATGCAATTGGTATGCAATCTGTGCTTCCTGTTCCAAAAACTTAACAGCAAATAATGTTCTAACTTATCAGAGTTACCGCAAATGCCCATGAAATCTAGACAAGCAAATAATGTGAAAAAATGGAAATTTCTCATATGTTTTATAATGTCTGCTGGAAGACAGATTATTCTAATCAATTCTAATCTAATTGTTTCTAGTAGATGATTTTTTTTATAATTTCCATTTATCAGTAAAACTTGAAGAAGGTGATTATAGGTAAGTTCATTAAGAATAGTGTCTAATCTCTTTGAATGATGTAAGGTATGCATTGATGGGAGTTCCTGCTTTGGTTGTTGTTTTGTTTCAAATCTTCGGCCCTGTCTCCCATGAAATACGTGTAAACCACCACTCAACAAAATCTGTATCAATCATCAATTGCTTGCAGTGTACTGGACATTCATTTCTAAACATACCCAATATGCTTAATTCAAACACCCACTTTACACACATATATTACACATATGGGTTCGATGGTTTTGCAATGATTGGGGGAAGGGGGCATTGAGACCATATAACCTGGGTTTGAATCCCATCAATGGTCAATAAATTCTTACCGATGTGCTCTTGGGCAAGACACGTTATCAAATACCAGTTTATTGAGGTTGATTATCCAGGGAGCATAAATCAGGTAAAGTTTTCATCGAGATAACCCTGAATAGTTGTTAGAAATGGCGTTAAACCACAATCAATCATGATACTTTACACATAGGGTTTAAAGAAAAGTCTGGAATAGCAATATACCGTATTTCGAAATATTGCCAGTAAACATCGAACTTGAAGGCCCGCGACTTGGATTTTGGCATCATGGTTGTCAACTCCAGCGGCAGTTGTCGTTATCATGTGTCCTTGGTCAAGGCACATTTATTCAGCACCATTTCAGGGCTAATTGGCATTGAGGAAGATTGTTTGTTTCTCCAAAATAAATGAAATATTGTCAAGTCAATAATTCAAGATTGTCACACCTAGACTTTGTCATGGAACACTGGAAGAGTATGATAGTTTGTTAATTGATCAATTATTTTCTGTGATGGGCTATATTTTTGTACAATTCAATTCAATATTATTTAATAAAAGACCTAGAATGGCAAACACTTTATACCATCTAACACATGTTTTCTCATTACACAATTCACACATTACATTAACAGTACCCCCAAGTGCTGATGGCTGGTATGGAACTTTGTTGGGTGTCTCTGATATGTGAACATTGCATAACCTTCTCTTGTTTCAGCCCTATCAGATTTGTTCCTTTGCAGGCAAAGTCTGCAGGACCAGACACAATGCTGGTATACTCATTCCCTTTTCTATATTCCCTTTTCTCTGTGAACACATCTTGGTTGTTTTATAAAACAAAATAGCAGCTGTTCATTATGCTCATATGAGCAACAAGAATGGCTTTCCATATCACATTTTAAATTAATTCTTTTCCATATGAAAGCAAGATTTGACATATCTGCTGTTAAAAAAAAAAGCATAAGAATTATGGGAATATTGAAAAAGTTTATCTTATATTTCCATTTGTTATCAGAAATATGCCATGGTTTTGGTCATACTCAATATTGTCATCTGCAAACACTTTCATTTTGAGACAATTAATTATAACTTGGTAAAGGTTAATCAAAATTTTCTGTAAAAGAAATAGTTGCTCTTTAATAACAATAGAATGTTTCAGAAGTCGTTGTAAACATATTGTTCATAGAGAAATGGGTTTGATATATCAGTGTACCTTTCTTAATTGTTTTTTCTTACTTAATGTAAATATGCATTCTGTCAAACTCTGTTGTCAGGTTCATTTGTGTATAAGATACAATTTAGCACAAGTATATTTTAATGAATATTTCACGGCAGCTAAGTACTGGCGATGTTCCACCAGGAAACATGAACAGTTGCACTGTCATTATTGAATAACTTAATACTTAAGGTATATACAGTCTAATACATGACAACTAAACATCATACATTATCTTCCCTAACATAAGAAGTTGTTTTAATCAGATCTTTGAGGTTCTGGTACTAAGATAACTCCTTAAAGACCACCCATACAGAATAAGGGTCCTGTGTGGCCCAGGTGGTCATCATAGAACGAAGGGGTCCTGGGTTTGAGACCTCTGATTTGTTGAGAGTGTCCTATGGCAAGACACTTCCTCAACCTAGTACTGGTGAATCCAGGAAAGCTGTGATATAGCTGAAAAACTGTTGACATAGTGTTTAACCTGATAAAAGGTAACACTTTAAATATATTAAAGACCTTGATTAGGAATCTAGCAAATTGAGTCACATGACTTTTTGTATTAAGTTAAAATCAGGGGTAAATTGTACCAGGTCTGTGGAGTACTGATGATAAATCTATCAGGAATCATGAACAGGTGCACTTTCATTCATTAAAGAACACATTAAGTGTGCTTTAAAGAACTCAATTTAGAAACTTGCAAATTTGAAACATAAAGTAGCATTATCTGTTGATTGCTCCAAATCTGTGTAGTACTGGTGATTATGTATCAGGAAACATGTACTAACTTGCTCACTCATACGTTTGGTGAAAACCCTAAATGGAAGACTTTAAACTGAACCCTTATTGATGCTAGATTATAGTAATGTCGGTGTTGTACTGATGATGAATTATCAGGAAGCAGAGACAGGTGAACTTTTGATTTTATTGCCTCTTTCCGTCTCAGTTGTATACACTGACATCTATTCTTTGCCATCTATATCCAAGCTCATGTAAAAGTAGCAATCTCGAGAAATTATGGTTTGACAGAATGTATATTTGCAGGATAAGTGTGAAAAACAGTTGAGGTAATGTGGCAGTGGCGCATTAAAAGAGATGACCTATGTGAAAACAGAACAACTTGGCATTTGGTTATGAGAAGATTCTGATCAGTCTGTAATTGTGCTATCTGATTTGTTTCTTCACCTTGCAAAACTTTGAAGTCTTAAATTTCAGTCAGATAAGCAAAGAGTGTGGATAATGATCAGACTACAATTTTATTGTCCGATCAGAGTTCATACTCTTTATTCATCATGTTAAGTCTCTTTATGAATCATGATACAGTTTAGACTTGGACCGGGTTGGCAAGCTGTCATCTGATCCAAGTCTGTACTGCTTCCAAGTGCCAAGTTGTTCCTTTTTTTACATTGACAAACTCTAACATGCAGGTTCTAGAGACTTCAGCAACTGTTTAGGAACACTTTGCTGGGCTCTAACTTTTGAGTTTGTTGTGCAATGTTTTCGCTTTAGGGGAGTTTGCATGGTAGTGGGACACAGGGTCAACGCAAAAGAGAAACAATGATATAAGATAAAAAACTTAGAGCACTTTTTTTGGTCATTTTTAAGGGAATTTTTCAGAAAAAAAGCAAATTTTTCTCATTTTTTAGCTAAGTTTTTTAATTTTTTTGCTATTTTTAGCTAAGTTTTTCTTTTTTTACAATGATTTTCCTATTTTTATTAAGTTTTTCTAGGTTTTTATATCATAACAAAGTCTATTAATTGTTTTACTTAGTTTTTATAAGATAAGTGATGATGACAAAGTTTCTAAGTCGGATTGAAAGCAATCATTTAAAAGCAGTCAAGACTGTTTGTTGCAAGCAAACAAGAACTTTGATAAAATCTGAATCATAAATGTCAAATTGTTGTCTCTATGGAAGAATGGCTGAAAAGCAATTTGCTTACTGAAAAACAAGTGAAAACAATCATTGAAATAGGTACCAACAACACAGGATCCACTTAGTAGCTTGTGATAAGTAATGATTAGACGGTTCAAATATTTGGTTCACAAAGTGTTTAGTCTTCTAAAACAGTAAAGTAAATCAATCATAAATACCAAATCTCAATTGGTCATCATCAAACAAAGATCTGAGCTTATTTGTGCATCTTAAAATTGATTTCTGTAGCTGGGTATCCTATTTCATATCAATTTCAAATAAAACTATTTAAAATCATTGCTCTGTTTTTTTATTTATTGATTACCCTATTAATTTCAAAGCCCCTATTTTATTTTATATGCACGTTCAATCCAATTACACTTATACAAACTACCTTCAAAAATATTGCGGCCAATAGAAAATTTATCAAACTTCACTTTCCAATTATAACTCTCCTATTAAGCAATGACTATGAATTAAAATCTGTAAGACAGATAAAATTGTCCTATGTAAGTTGAAGTTAGATCTGAGGTAGCACAATATAATTGAAGATGTTGAAAAGGTGTTAACGCAAAGCGAAGAAAGAAATCCCATGAGATTGAAATTGTCATCTCAGATCAGCATGTGTAAACCGATCTTACTTTACTTTAATTCATTTAAGTAATATGATGACATTTGAAAACATTAAGACAAAAGCACAACAGCTCATCAACAGCTGCGCATCATTGCTTCCAATCAGTTTCAAATAGAATTATCATAAGTTATTCCCTTGTAATTGATTTTTATTTTACTTAATCTTAATACAACGTAACTATTTTCTTTGATTCTGTTACCCTAAAACAGACAAAATTCAAAAATATTGTGGCGAAAGAGAATTGCCAAACTTCATTTTTCAATGTTAACTCTCTTATTTAGCAAGCCAGTAGCTTCATGTATGAATTATAAGTAAGCTTTTTGGACAGATAATATTGTCCTAGATCATCCCATATAAGTTTAAGATAATTGTGAAGTAGCACTAACTAATTGATAAAATGTTGAAATGGTGTTAACCCAAACCAAAACATAAAGAAATTGATTAGATTTAAATTGTCATCCCTGATCAGCAGTGAAAGAGGATCTTGGTTAACATAGATGTACATCAAATCTTTTAACTAGCATGATGACAAGTGAAAACATTAAATCTTTTGAATTAAATAATGACATGTTGATTTGTTTGTTCATATGGAAGTATGAACAATTCTTCAGTTATGAAACCACTTTCCTGGATCCCCAGTACTGGGCTTGAGCTCTGAAGTGACTTGCCAAAGGACACTCCTACGAAACCAGAGGTAACAGTGGGACTCAAACCTGAGACCTCCTAGTTCTGAGTCCTCCATCTTAACCAAACAGGACCATGATGATATGCGGAAATATTAAGTGAAAAGCACAACTGCTCATCATCAGCTGTGTATCATGACTCCTTGTCTGTTTCAAATGGAACTATTTTAACATATTTCTTTGTAACTTGACTTATTTATTATTATTCATCCCTGAATGTGATATTAATAAACTACCCCTATTTTATTTTTTATGCTAAACCTTCAATCTTTTTTCCTATTTCCATAAAATTTCAAAATCATAATTACAAGGGAGAAGTTTGTATGCTTCATTTAACTTTCCTAAGAATCATGAGTTGTATTGTATATGCACTTATTTGACAGACAACATGGTCTTAAATAGATCTGAGGTATAATGTTAAGTAACTTTTGCATTAAAGGCTCATAAAAGGAGATAGATGCTATATCAAACTATACTTTTTGGTAAACCTTTGGTTAGATTCAAATACTTATCACCAAAAAACTTCATCATCACAGTTTAAACGTGAAAGCCAATTAGAAATTACCCATATTAGCCAGTTTAACAATTCAGATTGCCGGATTCTTAACCGTCAGTTAATACACAAATTTTTGAACCGACCAATCAGAGTTCATTATTTTGAATATGTAAACAAACAGGTTGTTGATAAACATGTTTGAATTGGAGACAGCTATAATTCAAGCACAAAATAACTTATGTTAAAAGAGTTTATTAGATAGGGTCTCCATATATTTTTTTGCAGTAATTCTTTTGTACTCCTCTCCTTTGATGTGCCTTTAATAAACCAGAAAAAAATGTTGAAACTAGCATTTACCCACAATAATTAAAAAAGTTTGATATTTAATTCATTGATTACCTTAATCATATTGGCAACCCTATTTTATTGTCTATGCTAAACCTTTAATACCATTACCCTTACGTGGAAAACATAAAAAACAACATGGCAAAAGAGAAATTTTCAAACAACATTTGTCTCTGTTACCCTCCCCTATTTATCATCAGCTAAGAAATCAAAAGATATAGGTCAAATTACATTGTCCCAGAAATCATAACCATTTTATTGATAATTGAACAGTCACCAAAAGTTAAAGAAAACTAAAATAGATCAAATGAGATTGAAGTTATCTCTGAAAAATCTGTGCAATCTAGTTTCCATTTACAAAAACGTACTTTTAATCTTTTTACTTGAAACAGAAAGATTGTGACAACTGGAGTGATGCTCATTATGAGCAATTACTCATATAGATACAATATGGTTTTTTTGTTGATCCTAAAAATTTCCAATGGTGCTTTTAAGATAAAATGGTTGCAAAAATTCCTCAGAACAGAGAAAAAGTTTTTTCTAAACAACTACTTAGTTCAATCCATATTTCCCATTAGATTCAAATTCAGTTTTAGCATTCTTAGACTTGATACATTTCTGTGTTACAGTAAAGACCAACTACTTCCCTTTATTGTATGCTGAATATTTGCCAGTGCATGAAACTGGATGGATAAAATATTGTTACTTCTAGACTTTTATATTATTATTTTTATTATTATTATTATTATTATTATTATTATTATTATTATTATTATTATTATTATTATTATTATTATCATTTTATGTTAATGATTCAATTGTTTATGTATTTGATGCTAGCAGAAAATTCATTGAAAAAACAAAACAGTTTTATCTTTACAATTACAAAAACGATGGGTCCCCTAAAATTAATATTCAATTTCTACTTTCTTTGATTATTCTAAACAATGAACAAAGGTTTGGTTTAATAAATAAAACTACTGGTTAAGTGTTGAGATTTAATATATTTCTGTGTTGCAGTATATGCCAATTACTTCCCTTTATTGTTGGCTAAATATTTGTCAGTACATTAAGCTGGATGAAGAAATCAGTAATTTGACCAGATTTGTTTGATTATTTTATGGTAATAATTCAGCAGTTTAAACTTCATGGATAATCTACCAGTACTTGAAAAGGACATGGTGCCTTGCCTTAGGGACAGCCCACAGTAAGATGTTTAACAGGAAAAAAAGGTTGAAAGACTTAAGAAATTGAGCCTCCTAATAAATGATTAAACCAGATAAAGCCATTGATTTATTACTTTTAAATTAAATGGGATAATTCCAGGACTCTCTGAAGCAATACTAAAATTATTCATCTTCAGTCTGTTGATGGTATTTCATCACCAAGACTTCACAACCGATTTATTTCATAGAAACCGACTCCTTACACCTATTACATTAGTGTTCTTTGTTACACTTAATTACCATCATATTGAAATATTTAAACTGGGAATTGCAAAAAAACTTCATGGTGTTTAACACAGTATCAACAGTTTTTGGATAATGTAAAGGTCACTCCAATTAAACCAGGTGTCTGTTGGGCTCAAACCCATGACCCCCGAGTTCTTAGTCTGCCACCATAACCACTGGGCCACGCAGAACCCTTTGTAGCAAAACTGAAACACTGTTGAAGCAATGAAACAAACAACTATTACCAACCAAATTGTGTTAGGTGGTAGCTACATGCATTTGACAGAGCTCTTAAAGTTTGGTAGTTCAAGGTATAGAACAAATGACAGGTTTCTGGTTTAAGTACCAGTACAGCAAAATTGACAGAAAAAATAATCATAGTTGGTATCACCTTATTTCTTCAGTATCCATCAATCGATTGGGAACATATTGTTTAAAGATATTTCAAATCAATTATGCACTGCTATTATTCACCTTATTCATTCACCTAATTTGTTTTACATTAATTGTGAAGGAAGCTTGTTCAAAGCCACTCTTGCTGACTGCTTCCACTCTTGATGACTGCTTCCTGGATACTAAACCAGTAATTGCGCCAGTTTGTTGGTTCGTCCTAGATATTTTCACCTCGCCTAATAGGGATTCGAACCCGAGACCCTCGGTTTAAGAGCCCGACGCTCTACTGCTGCACCAATGTTGCCCACTATTAGCATATTATGGAAATTTAGCACTAAAATCTAGACCAACCTTCAGCTTACAACTATTGATAGTCAAAAAGAATTTTACTTTTAAATAGAGTGCTTAAATACATATAGGAGGAATTTAATTCATTTCTTGTCAATGATTTTCTTTTCAGTAGATAATGACAATAAGTTCAACATGAAATTATTTCTTTGATCTTATTCAGATACTATTTTAACATAAAATTCAGCATCCCCTAGATTATATCAAGCTAAAGAAACTTATCGGACAGATCCCCTTATCTACAGAAAGAGTTTTTAGGGAACAGCTAACCTAAGTGGCAATATTAATTGGATGCATCTAAATGTAATAAATTACCATTGAAACTGCTAAGACTTGAGTCACTCAAACAATGTATGCATGACTAAACCTTCTCACAGTAAATGTACAAAGACTTATTTTCTCAAACTTCATGGGTAACTACCAAATTTCCTTAAACCTATTCTACAATGACCAAATTTCCTTAAACCTATTCTACAATGACAAAATTCCCTTAAACCTATTCTACAATGACCAAATTTCCTTAAACCTATTCTGCAATGACCAAATTTCCTTAAACCTATTCTACAATGACCAAATTTCCTTAAACCTATTCTACAATGACCAAATTTCCTTAAACCTATCCTACAATGACAAAATTCCCTTAAACCTATTCTACAATGACAAAATTCCCTTAAATCTATTCTACAATGACCAAATTTCCTTTAACCTATTCTACAATGACAAAATTCCCTTAAACCTATTCTACAATGACCAAATTTCCTTAAACCTATTCTACAATGACCAAATTTCCTTAAACCTATTCTACAATGACCAAATTTCCTTAAACCTATTCTACAATGACCAAATTTCCTTAAACCTAATCTACAATGACCAAATTTCCTTAAACCTATTCTACAATGACCAAATTTCCTTAAACCTATTCTACAATGACCAAATTTCCTTAAACCTATCCTACAATGACCAAATTTCCTTAAACCTATTCTACAATGACCAAATTCCTTCATACTTACTGTGCAATGACCAAGTTTTCAAAGCAAATATGCAATGACCGAATATTTTCAAACTCTATGTGCTATGGCAGAGGATTCTTAAACCATCATATGCCACAATCAAAAGTTAAGGTACAATGGACCAATGGTTATTATTGCTTAATGTACTGTGTATGGAAATGCTCTCATAAAAATAATTTAATTGAATCAGAGGGCCTGCTTAAATGAAACCATATATCGCTTACCTTTGCTAAATATTCAGAGACAGATTAATTCATCCAAGCTAATAAGATATTTTTGCTGAAGAGATTAAGTAGACTTCTGTATAGAAAGACTTCAGAACACAAATTCAAAGATTGTTTAGTGCAATACTTTGTGTAAGCCCTCCACTTGATTATAAATCTTACACATCATATTACCCTAAGCAATCTGAAATTATTTTAGAAAAGTATAGTCTCTTCCAATGTCACAGTTTCAAAGCAACTGAAGGTGACACATTGAAACAATATGCAATTGATATTTCCTAGTTGATTAACTAGTACTAACATCAGGTAACATATTTCACTCTTCCTAACTAACCATTAAACTGCTGCTGCAATAGTTGAAGACAGCTTTCTAAATTGGACACAGATGGATTCACAGATGACATTAAATATCTTTCTTTTATGTTTCACCTTCTATCAAGAGAAACTCAATGTAAAGCGTAATAAGTAAAGGCAATTTAAAGTTCTTGCAATAAGCAAAATTTTCTCCATTTCCAGCTATGTTTTACACTTAATCATTTAGAAGTGTTGTTATCAAGAAGTGTTGTTTCCACTTTCTGTTGCAATTTGTTTTACAAATATATCCCATAGATATCCTAAAAAGAGAATATATGTCTATTTTGCATCAAATATATGGTTATATCATCACTGGTAAGAGAGGTAATAAAATTTTCACTTTCGTAATTTCGCGACATAGCATCCAATAAAAAATCCATATTTGTCCCCACGCGTAAAATCACTATTTTTGATATTGTTTGTAACATTGGCACTCATTTTGATCGTAATCATAGAAGAAACTGCGTATGATTAATATAATTCCACCATTTGAAGGAAAAAGTCTCAAAACACCCGTTGTCATTCTCAAGTGTTTATATTTCACTATACATCAAAACACTGTTTCAGTATGTTGTTGGGGCTCATCTGGTTCATCGTCCAACCATCTTGGTGATATGATATACTTCTTCATTAAGTGGTATCGGATAGTGTCCTCCAATCAGGCCTCGTCATTCTGGAAAGAAAAGAATGCAAATTGAGTTTGTCATCGCAAAAGGACCTTTGAGGTTGATAAACAGCTGAGGTTTTTAAAGCATGTAAAAGCATTTGGCAAGCAATTTCACTGAAAAAATACTCATTCATTAGTAATAGCTCTTTTCCTTAATCTTTCTAGCATGTATGCCTTTATTTGCAGTTAAGAATATTGTTCAAGTTCTGTAACAAAAGAAGAAACTGCATGAAATAACCAATTTCTCTTTTTTTTGCAATGTTAGCACTTTTAACACTTATAGTTTATCGGAAAGAAACAGACAGGGTGATCAATGTTTACAATATAGAACAGATTACACATGGCGGCGCCCATGAATGAGCAGGTATTTAAGCATTTTTTCAGCATATTGCTTTTCACTATTTTATATACACCATGTTCCAACGATCAATTTGGTGAATGTTGTTTCCATTTAGGCTGCGCTGTTCACTCCAAGACCCTGCAGAGAATTTCAAGTCAAGGGATGTTCTTTGACCAATATATGAATGATACCCACTTTCTATTTATATCCTTCATATTTTAAATTATAAATAGTTTATCGAAACTTGTATTCATAAGTAATGTTTAAGTTTGTTTAAATCATTTTCTCTTTTTAATCAACATAGAAAGTCGAAAGAGGAAATACTCTGTGACTATCATGATAAAAATGTTAAAGGAAAGCTGTTGATGATAATGAAGATGATTTGTGTGGTGTTTAACGCCATATCAACAATTTTTCAGTTATGTAACAGCTTAATTCAATAATGATTTGACCAACTAGAGCTGTCCATAAGACAGCATGCTTGACTTATCGAAAATGTCAGAGAGGGGTAAAGGTCAGTTAAATATTATTTGTTTCTAAAATAAAAGGATGCACACAAAACTTAAACCAAGGTTTTCTAAGAACAGAAACTGGTATTATTTGCTTCATATCAGTAGTGGAGTAATTGCAGTTACCTTACGTTATGACCCTTAGTCCATGTGTAAGGTTTCAATCCACTCCCTACAGTAGTTTATGAGAAAAAACTTTCAAGCAAAACTAAATCAAAGAATTTTTAAGTACAAAATAGGCCAAAAAACTCGAAATGAAAACCAGAGTTCACATAATTTGTCAGTGATTTAAGACTATAACCCATTAACATAATTCTGTGATGTTTCAATCGCTAAAGTACAGTAGTGCTAACAAAGTACAGTAGTGCTAACAAAGTACAGCAGTGCTATTGTATGAGTTCCCGTAAACAGCGTATATTGTTCGCATCTTATCGTAACATAACATATCAGATCCCAAATGGGACCATAACGTTTCACATTGCATTGCATCATATTGTTATGGGTTTGTGGGTAGAGTGTCTTCATCACAATGGGCTTAAATATAATCAACGGTCAAGGCTTATTTCAGCATATTTACAACACTAATGGTATTTCAATATCAATCAGACTATGTAGTTGGTACTCTACTGTGAATGGTTTACCGCAGGCAATTTAGTATAAATATATCAGATGTAAAAGCGTCGTAGTAAAAGAAGCTGATGATCTTTGGTTAAAGTTACAACTCGTACCTTTGCAAAGTAAAATAGCGTAGAGTTTAAGTTTCTAGAGCCAGACTGAATCCTCCGACAATAATGTCCAGTCTTTATGTACTAAACATTGGACATGCATGTGAATCCTAGGCCATAACCATCAAAACTCGGTCAAATGACCAGACAACAACCAACAACCTGGCCGCAACCAAGAAACTGGCCAAAAACTAGCCCAAGCCAAAGAAAAGAGGCGACCCAAATTATCTGCCTGATAAAGAACGCTGAAAACATGGGGATAAAAGAAATATCAAAGAAAGAACCATTGATACACATACTGAAAACTGGAGTCACCCATACAGACAAAAAGGATGCTAACAAAAATAAAGGTCTTTCAATAAAAAATAAACATTCTTTCCCGATCTATGCGTCAGCTGAATTCACCGTACAGAACAAACTAGGTGGAATTTCACGTAAGACTAAGGTAAACATGACAGGATTGCACAAGATGACAGAATATTGGACGATTGGCAGCGCTAGCAGCGCTAGCATTTCAGAAAGTATGGCATTCTGTGGGTAATATGAGATTCCTGAATGAATCGAAATGTAAGAGAGATTGAAAAAGCTTTGAGTTCCCATCCTAACTGACTATAGCATTGTATTATACATGAACTATGGATGTAAACAAACTGCCTGGGCTATGGTCGGATGGTTTGACAATGTTACTGCAGTAGAGGTTGCCTTGAGGAAAAGAAGGGAAAATCAACGCAAACATAGAAATCGCCACCATACTGAACAAGCACAGTGTGTTTCATGTGTGGGTTGATCTTTACAATAATTGGGTCAATCTGCGTATCTAATATGTAGTGCTTGTAGGTATCATCAACAACAACAACTTCGAAATAACAAGGCTTTAACACCATGAACAAGACTATAAGTCCAACACAGTACTATATGGCACGGTTAAAAAAATGTAAACAGGTGAAAAAGGCTAAATAACAAGGCTTTAACACCATGAACAAGACTATAAGTCCAACACAGTACTATATGGCACGGTTAAAAAAATATAAACAGGTGATAATTAAAGGCTAAATGCAATGGTAGGTAAATAACCCCAGATATTCCAATCACCCCTAATCACAGGTACGGTATCGTTCAATTAAAACAAACATTACACGAGAGCGCGATGGACTTATACCTTTCTCCACAGTCAGGTAAGAATAAATACACTAAACCATAAATATAGATCAATAGAGGGAAACATTGCAAACACCAATTTTGTATATTTTAAAGCGTTTGATCAGCCCACATAGAAATGCTGTTTGATCAGCCCACATATAAATGCTGTTTGATCAGCCCACATAGAAATGTTGTTTGATCAGCCCACATAGAAATGCTGTTTGATCAGTCCACATAGAAATGCTGTTTCATCAGCCCACATAGAAATGCTGTTTCATCAGCCCACATAGAAATGCTGTTTGATCAGCCCACATAGAAATGCTGTTTGATAAGTCCACATAGAAATGCTGTTTGATCAGCCCACATAGAAATGCTGTTTGATCAGCCCACATAGAAATGCTGTTTGATCAGCCCACATAGAAATGCTGTTTGATCAGCCCACATAGAAATGCTGTTTGATCAGCCCACATAGAAATGCTGTTTGATCAGCCCACATAGAAATGCTGTTTGATCAGCCCACATAGAAATGCTGTTTGATCAGCCCACATAGAAATGCTGTTTGATCAGCCCACATAGAAATGCTGTTTGTTTAGCTCACATAGACATGCTGTCTGTTCAGAAGCCTAAACAATAGACACCCTATTGGTGGGTCATATCATTATCAGACCAGATGAACATATCATATCGTATTACATCATATGGTGAATGTTTACTGTAAAACGTGTATTAACACTAGACACCCTCCTGGGGGGTCATACCATTATCAGACCAGATGCACATATCATATCTTATTACATCATATGGTGAATGTTTACTGTAAAACGTGTATTAACAATAGACACCCTACACGTGGGTCATACCATTATCAGACCAGATGAATGTATCATTATCAGACCAGATGAACATATCATTATCAGACCAGATGAACATGTCATATAGAATGTAGTGTAGAGAACAGATGCAGAATATTCTATTCTGTTCTGTTCTAGGAATGAAATGTTATCTAATACGACAACTTTTTTCGTTTTGGGGGTTTAATTTTCTTAATTTGTTTATTTTATGCGAAATCTAAACATTAACTTTTAGTGCACACTATATATATCATGTAAGGTAAGTCTAAGTTTGTTCTGGTATATGTGTCATAGCTGGGAAAAATCTGTGTTTTGAGAAATCGTAGCTTTTTACTCCTTTTTTTTCCGATGGGCAGAAAATGCGAAATGTTTTGAGAGGTTTTGCGATGATGTCAAAAAATGACGTAAAAAAATGGTGGCCATTTTTCTAAGATTTAAAAGATTTTATTTCATTGAAAACGAGAGATATATACTGTTTATAAATGAACTAGATTTACAGAACACGGATTATTGCATTCGCACATGTACATTAGCGATTTTAAACAGTAAGACGCGCTACAATATGTACCCGTTTACCTCATAACAAGTTGCAAGTGTGTGTAGCGAGGGCAACCAAATATTTTTATGTCATTTTCTTCCTTGTTATGCCCTAATAATATGATTACTAGTAAATTCAATGTTTTGGATGACAAATAATTTCGAATGAAAGATTAAATCATCTAGAAGGACGGATATGGTATCAAATATTTCAGTAGAATTCAGTAAAGTTTACGTTATGCCGGTAATTTCGGTAAATATCAGACAGTTGCGAACGTTTGCTCCTAACTAATGATCGTTTATAACTGCATAACCAACTGGATTTGATTGATTTTGAAAATGTGACGCTCAAATGGGCTGTTATAAGGGTGAACAACTCGCTTTAAGAGTTATTCATAGAGTGGGTACTCTACACTAGATTCTATCCCGTGATATCTTTCAGGTGTCACATTCTGGTATCATATTAAATCATATGCTGAATGTATACTGTAAAACGTGTATCATAGACCTTATATCTAAGGGCTAAGATAAGTACCACCATCTCTGAAATCCCCAAATTAATTTGCTGATTATTATCCCCGAGTCAAACAATGTATGAATTAGGTTTTAATTATGTGCATACAACAACTTAGCACGCTTGATTGAAATATGAAATGTTCTTGGCCCATGAAAAACGAGTAACATTTACCACATTCCATCAAATGCCTTATAATGCATAGTAGATTGCAAGAATTAACAAGAGCTGTCCAAAAGACAGCATGCTCGACTATTGGGTAATGTCGGAGAGGGGTATAAGTCAGTGAAATAGTATTTGTTTCTAAAATATGAAGGTGCACATAATGATTCCTTACAATAGTTGTTGAGAATGAACATGCGCGCAAAATTTTAACCAAGATTTTCTAAGTACAAAAGACCGCCTTAAAGTTTGCCTAAATTCAAAACAAGATATTTGAAACTTGGTCAGGGATCTTAATGAATACCTTAAACACATGTGTGAAGTAATTTCTCAAACTCAATACAAAAGAATTGACACTTAGTCAGGGACCTTAGATTATAACCCTGAACACATGTGTGAAGTATCAAACCATTCCATACAGTAGTTCATGAGATACAAACTTGCATGTAAAAACTTAACCAAGATTTTCTAAGTACAAAAAGCTGCATAATTTGCTTAAATTCCAAAACAGAGATATGAAACTTGGTCAGGGACCTTAAGGTATGACCCTGAACACATGTGTGAAGTATCAATCCATTCCATACAGTAGGTAATGAGATACTAACTAGCATGTAAAAACTTAACCAAAGTGTGACACCGACAGCGACACAAACGCCGATGCCGATGCCCAGGTGAGTAGTATAGCTCTGCTTATTCTTTGAATAAGTCGAGCTAATAAAATCATTTTTTAATGTTTACTTAGACGAAAGTTTAATTTTAATATTGTCTAATATAATACAAAGTGTAATATCTGGATCTTTGGTTTCTTGAATGATTTTTCTCAGGGGTGTCACGCCATTTATATTGTAGGTATGTACATGATACATGAAATTTGGTCAAACTTCCTAACCTGCATTGTAAATCTCATTATATATATCACATATCAGATATCCTAAATCAGATGAAGAATGTATCAATTGTATTATATTGCATTAAATCAGACAGGTAAGACAGCCGCCTTATCCAACATTGTAAATGGTACATCGCAGTTTGTAAACGGTTTCTTTTTTGATCAAGTATTGTGCCTAAACCGTGGGAACTCGTACGATACTGTAGTTGTTGAGATAGAAACTTGCATGTAAAAACTTACAGGGCATGATATGCTTTTAAACAAAGGTTAATGGGACTTGGTCAGGGACCTTACATAATGACTATGAATACAAGGACAAATATTCAAATAATTCCTTTCAATAGTTGTTGAGATATGAACCTGCACACAAAACTTTAACCAAGATTTACTGATTACCATAGGCCGCATAATTTGCTTAAATTCATAACAAAAGTTATGGAACTTGGCCAGTGACCTTTGATCATGACCCTGAACACGTGTGAAGTATCAACCCATTCCATACAGTAGTTAATGAGACACAAACTTGCATGTAAAAACTTAACCAAGGTGTGACACCAACGCCTCGTTAAGTAGTATAGCTTTCCTATTGTTTGAATAGTCAAGCTAAAAAGGTTGAATTCATAAATGGATTATCTAAAATACTTATTGAAAAGAAAGAAAAATCTTCATGGTGAGAAAAGTCTTCTTTTGAAACAATTTTTTTAACAAGCAAATTGTCTGAATCAAAATGCAGTGATTGTCAGATGGTAACCCCTTTCCTGTTCAGAATAGGCAGAAAGCTTTTCTTTCTCAAGAGTAAAAATTTTCTTAATTGTTTTACAAACAGTTAAACTATTCTGACACAAGAAGAATTTGCACTATTTGAGTAGATTCCCCTTTTTTTAACATTGTTTTCAAATAACTTCTGAAGTAAATATCTTCAAAGTTGTGAATACGGTAAAAGGTTGAATAATCACTGTATAAAAAGGAAACTTGAACTTACCATTGTTAGCAGGTGAGGAAACCTTTGACAGCAGTTCAATCTAGTCCAACGGTTCCATGTCCCCTCCTCAACTGTAACGGATGTATAAAGGAAGGTTTCAATTTTGCTCCTCTTAATCATGACTTCATCTCAAACATTTTCAAGTGAGAGGATTCGTACAAGGTGTCAGTTGAGTTACCTGTAAATGTAAAACAAACTCCTTAAGAATTCAAAACTGAGTCAACACGCTAACAAAGTGTAAGATGGCATACCTGTGAATGAAATACATTCTCCTCTTAAATTCAAAACAAGTGAGGCTAAGAAAGTGAATGAGGTGTAAGATGAGATATCTGTAAATGAACAAGACCTGTCCATAAGACAGCATGCTTGACTATTCAATTCAATGTCTGAGAGGGATATCTGTAAATGAACAAGACCTGTCCATAAGACAGTGTGTTTGACTATTCAATTCAATGTCTGAGAGGGATATCTGTAAATGAACAAGACCTGTCCATAAGACAGCATGCTTGACTATTCAATTCAATGTCTGAGAGAGATATCTGTAAATGAACAAGACCTGTCCATAAGACAGCATGCTTGACTATTCAATTCAATGTCTGAGAGGGATATCTGTAAATGTATAAGACAGCATGCTTGACTATTCAATTCAATGTCTGAGAGGATATCTGTAAATGAACAAGACCTGTCCATAAGACAGCATGCTTGACTATTCAATTCAATGTCTGAGAGGGATATCTGTAAATGAACAAGACCTGTCCATAAGACAGCATGCTTGACTATTCAATTCAATGTCTGAGAGGGATATCTGTAAATGAACAAGACCTGTCCATAAGACAGCATGCTTGACTATTCAATTCAATGTCTGAGAGGGATATCTGTAAATGACAAGACCTGTCCATAAGACAGCATGCTTGACTATTCAATTCAATGTCTGAGAGGGATATCTCTAAATGAACAAGACCTGTCCATAAGACAGCATGCTTGACTATTCAATTCAATGTCTGAGAGGGATATCTGTAAATGAACAAGACCTGTCCATAAGACAGCATGCTTGACTATTCAATTCAATGTCTGAGAGAGATATCTGTAAATGAACAAGACCTGTCCATAAGACAGCATGCTTGACTATTCAATTCAATGTCTGAAAGGGATATCTGTAAATGTACAAGACCTGTCCATAAGACAGCATGCTTGACTATTCAATTCAATGTCTGAGAGGGATATCTCTAAATGAACAAGACCTGTCCATAAGACAGCATGCTTGACTATTCAATTCAATGTCTGAGAGGGATATCTGTAAATGAACAAGACCTGTCCATAAGACAGCATGCTTTGACTATTCAATTCAATGTCTGAGAGGGATATAGGTCAGCTAACTTATTTCCAAAATATGAAGATGTACAAAAAACTGAATCCAAGATGTTCTAAGGACAAAAAATGGTACAATTTGCTACAAATAAATAGCAGAGTTATTGCCCTTGGTCATTTACCTAACATTAAGACCTTTAGTCCAATACAAAATTATGCAAGAAAAACTTAAAACAAGGATTTTTAAGCACAAAAAAAGGCCAAAAATTATTCAAAATCAAAATTGTTAAGAGTTAAGAGAATTTGTCGGTGACCTGAAATTATTATCCCAAACACTTTATGTGAAGTTGCAGTCTGACCACTGCAGTAGTTGTTGAGATAAAAACTTACATGTGGAAATTTTTTTTAAGTACAAAAGCTTCATAATTTGCTTAAATTCAAACAATAATTGTGAAACTTGTTCAGGACCCTTACATGATAACCCTGAAAACAAGTCATGTGTGAAGTATCATTCCATTCCATACAAAAGTTAACAAGATACAAACTTGCATGCTAAAACTTATTTGAAAAAAGGGGCATAACTCTGCAAAGAGGCTTAGATTTATTTATTCATTTATCTTTCAGCCATAATCTCATATTTTCATTTCAATTTATAACCTTATTAAGGCAATTTCTGGACCAAGTTTATGTTAACTTGTTCATTACTTGTAAAAGTCATGTTTAATTGACCATAAAATAATTCACGAATCTTAAAGGGTAGATATAATTTCCTATAGCTTAAGCTACAATACGCAATTTGCTTTTGATGTAATGTCATGAGATCCATCAATAAATATATATTTGGGCTTGAGGTCAATTATCTGACATGTACAACTAGATCTAGTAAAACTAGGACTAGGCAAAAAGAGATGCTTAGAAGCTTTGAGTTATTATGGGCACACACACACACAATATACAGTTATAACAGTCAGAAAACATAGGGTTAATTGACCCATTAACAAACAATAATACATTGAACCAGTTTGTTGCAGACGTCTCTGGAAAACGTGGGAAAAGGAGAAATTGCTCAGAACGAAGATAAATCATGAAAAAATGAAAAAAACAAGGGGGAAAATAACAGTAACTTATACCATGATGTAACATGATTATAACATGATGAAGCAACATGGTCATTGTATGATAACTGCTTTATACTTTATAGCTATTATAGTCATTTTATGTTCAGAGACATTCGAAAATGTTGGATATTACAGTTCCGGAACCATAAAGTAGAAATAGTACAAAAGATGTGAACTTTAACTTACCAAAGTAAGAACAGGCTTGGGAGAAGTTCACTGGATTTCATTCCAGTGTAGTGTTCATCTGATTATGATTTCTGTTCAATGATTAACTGATGGCTAGAGGTTGGCTTTCACAACTTCATCTCACACATACTGGACACAGTGGGTTCAAACAAGGTATCGGATAAAGAATCTGTAAAAAGAAAATTTAGCTTCTAGGAAACTGTTTCAGCTGTTTGATATTAGTTTGTTGGTTTAATATGGAGTTAAACACCAGTTGCAGCTGTTATGTTGGTGACAACGGTGCAGAGGTAGAGCATCAGCCTCTTGTACCGAGGGTCCTGGGTTCGAATCCCCGTTAGGCGAGGTGAAAACTGCCCCGACTAACCTGCGCATCTGCGCGAGTACCAGTAAAGTATCCAAGAAGCTGAATCGAGAGTGATTTATCTAAGTTGTAAGAACTTGTTTCACAATTTATGTAAGATAAATAAGTTTAAATGAAACTAGCTGTTTTACAATCACTACAAGGTTTTCCATCTTACCATGTATTTCCTTGTTGTTTAATTATAGCATTGAAGTCATACATCCTTCTAGTAATTTCACAATATCATTCCAAAGGAACTTTCTCACAGAATTTGTTGTGTGAGTTAAAGAAATGGTACAAAGAGGATTTTTAAATAATCCTATCATTAATTGAATGACCATTTTCAAAATATATTGTTTTTATTTATATTTTTTCATTTAATAATTATGAAACCGGCATTAGGGCCATAAAAGAATTACTTTATAAAAGTAATGGATTGCTCTTATGTACACCTTGCTCAAGTCACATGATTAATGTGTTGCCCCCATCTCAAAGTCTTGGTCCAAGACACTGCCCATTTTCCAATTATTTCAAAGGACGGTTGTAGTGTGTCATGTATGGTCTAAGGGACACAACCATGTCTTCTTTATCTTATTCAAAAGTTTGAGTTACATCCCTTTAGTTAAGAATCGAAAAGTAGGCTACTCTTATTATTGTACTGTTAGACACATTTTGACCCTTTCCCAAATAACAATCTTTCGGCTGTCCAAAGTTGAGAGAGTTTGCAGAAGACTGTAGGCAAGCTCCCTTGGACAAACACAGCTAAGGGATGTGGGCAAGCTTCCCTGGACAAACACATGTAGGGATGTAGGCAAGCTCTCCTTGACAAACACAGCTAAGGGATGTGGGAAAGCTCCCCTGGACAAACACATGTAGGGATGTGGGCAAGCTCTCCTGGACAAACAATAGCTAAGGGATGTGGGCAAGCTCCCCTGGACAAACAAATGTAGGGATGTGGGCAAGCTTCCCTGGACAAACATAGCTAAGGGATGCGGCCAAGCTCCCCTGGACAAACACAGCTAAAAAATGTGGGCAAGCTCCCCTGGACAAACACAGCTAAGAGATGTGGGCAAGCCTCCCTGGACAAACACAGCTAAGGGATGTGGGCAAGCTCCCCTGGACAAACACATGTAGGGATGTGGGCAAGCTCTCCTTGACAAACAATAGCTAAGGGATGTGGGCAAGCTCCCCTGGACAAACAAATGTAGGGATGTGGGCAAGCTTCCCTGGACAAACATAGCTAAGGGATGCGGCCAAGCTCCCCTGGACAAACACAGCTAAGGGATGCGGGCAAGCTCCCCTGGACAAACACAGCAAAGAGATGTGGGCAAGCTTCCCTGGACAAACACAGCTAAGGGATGTGGGCAAGCTCCCCTGGACAAACACATGTAGGGATGTGGGCAAGCTCTCCTTGACAAACAAAGCTTAGGGATGTGGGAAAGCTCCCCTGGACAAAAACATTAAGCGATGTGGGCAAGCTCCCCTGGACAAACACAGCTAAGGTATGTGGGCAAGCTCCCCTGGACAAACCCATGTAGGGATGTGGGCAAGCTCCCCTGGACAAACACATGTAGAGATGTGGGCAAGCTCCCCTGGAAAAACACATGTAGGGATGTGGGCAAGCTCCCCTGGACAAACACATGAAGGGATGTGGTAAAGCTCCCCTGGACAAATTCAACTAAGGGAACTGGGCAAGCTCCCCTGGACAAACAAATGTAGGGATGTGGGCAAGCTTCCCTGGACAAAAACAGCTAAGGGATGTGGGCAAGCTTCCCTGGACAAACACAACTAAGGAATGTGGGAAAGCTCCCCTGGACAAACACAGCTACGGGATGTGGGCAAGCTTCCCTGGACAAACAGCTTAGGGATGTGGGAAAGTTCCCCTGGACAAACACATGTAGCGATGTGGGCAAGCTCCCCTTGACAAACACAGCTAAGGGATGTGGGCAAGCTCCCCTTGACAAACACAGCTAAGGGATGTGGGCAAGCTCCCCTTGACAAACACAGCTAAGGGATGTGGGCAAGCTCCCCTTGACAAACACATGTAGCGATGTAGGCAAGCTTCCCTGGACAAACACAGCTAAGGGATGTGGGCAAGCTCCCCTTGACAAACACAGCTAAGGGATGTGGGCAAGCTCCCCTTGACAAACACAGCTAAGGGATGTGGGCAAGCTCCCCTGGACAAACATAGCTAAGGGATGTGGGCAAGCTCCCCTGGACAAACACAGCTAAGGGATGTGGGCAAGCTCCCCTTGACAAACACAGCTAAGGGATGTGGGCAAGCTCCCCTTGACAAACACATGTAGCGATGTAGGCAAGCTTCCCTGGACAAACACAGCTAAGGGATGTGGAAAAGATCCCCTGGGCAAACACAGCTAAGAGATGTGGGAAAGCTTCCCTAGACAAACACATGTAGGGATTTGGGCAAGCTCCCCTGGACAAACACAGCTAAGGGATGTGGGAAAGCTCCCCTGGACAAACACAACTAAGGGATGTGGGCAAGCTTTCCTGGACTAACACAGCTAAGGGATGTGGAAAGCTCCCCTGGACAAACACAGCTAAGGAATGTGGGAAAGTTTCCCTGGACAAACACATGAAGGGATGTGGGCAAGCTTCCCTGGACAAACACAGCATAGGGGTGTGGGAAAGCTCCCCTGGACAAACACAGCTAAGGGATGTGGGCAAGCTCCCCTGGACAAACATAGCTAAGGGATGTAGGCAAACTTCCCTGGACAAACACATGTAGGGATGTGGGCAAGCTCCCCTGGACAAACATAGCATAGGGATGTGGGCAAGCTCCCCTAGACAAACACAGCTAAGGGATGAGGGCAAGCTCCCCTAGGAAAATTTAATTTCTTGATTTTGATGTGGTGCAAGCACAAAGTATTTTCAACAAGGAAATAAATAGATTTAAGTTTTCAGAGAAAAAAACACATGAGACGCTCAATGTAAAACTATATGTTTTGCAGACCAGCATGTGAAACTTATTCAAACCAAAGCAAAACAACGCCTCAATTCAATAGTAATTCATGAATAATGTTTTGGGGCTTTTAAGATTTTTATTTTCTATGGACAATGTGTATGCAAGTGCGTATTTTATTCTGCGTAAAGGTAGCTACGCGCATCGCACCATGATCTACAATTGTCGTTGAATCAGTGATCTTGTGTTTTACTAAAAGTCGCTAGAAAAGAAGCTATGCGAGAGGATCCTGTTGTTTTTGATAAATTTGGTAGGTTATATTATCATGGCAAATACTTAAAAAACTATAAAAAAGATATTAACATATATCTGCTAACTGTTGTTGAATCCCATTGTTGAAAATAGTATTCGAGATTCTGCCGAGGGCATACCCCACCCACAGGTTTTAAACAAAGAAATTGGCTTGGCGTTCAAAAAGTATTTAAACCCTGAATTATTGTTAGGGAGAAGTGTTTTATGATATATGCTAAATGTACCTAATTAAAATAAAATTGAGAGCGTAAGTGGTTTTGAGGAATAAGTATACGCTAAATTTTACCTTTTAGGAACAATGTAGCCGTAACCTCGTGCTTTCTAAAGTCGCCGGATCTTCCTTTTAAAGCTAACTGCAATTATTTTCGTATTGCACTTATACTAAATTTGCTTTATTTGTAAATGACGCTTCTATATTATTTCGAGAAATAATATGTTTAAGTGGTTGATTTCGTTTTTAAATCAATTAAATGATGAATAAAAAGCAATTATTTGGAATACAAATTTTAATTCGAATATTTCTCGTGATGCTAAAAGTACTCATTACCAACCGTGTGTTCAACAAAGCGGCTCGTTTCGGCTTGGTAGCACGTGCAGAGGTTTTCTCTACACAGAGACAAAACACAAATCGTTCATACATGGTTGTATAAGCCTACTGAACGCAACACTGGTCCCGTATCTGCGTTTAAACAGTCTAAATGGTGTTCAACGCTGTGTCAACATTTTTTCAGTTATGTTACGCAAAGACCTAATCAACATTCTAACTTGGCACAGGATTACTTCCCTTTGGTACACTGCAATAACCAAATGACAAGGGAGATCACTGCATAAATGATCAACATTTGGTACTAGGATGTGTGTTACGGCCAAGCGCGCTTAATGACCTTAGATGTCGATGTGCAATTAGACACCATTCACTCATGCTTTCCTGAATCCACCAGTACTAGGCTAGGGCTTTTAAGTGTCTTATCTTAACTGTACCAAACGAAATGGCCAATCAATATACCGACCAACTCAGTTGGCCTGTACACTCACTAGAACTCCGTCTTTGGTTCGACGCCGTCATCATGAATACGGTATTACCAAAAATAGGACATCGATGCCTCTTCGCTCAGGGTCATGTTCAACTAGTAAGTCTGGCATCCTGGTTCTCTGACTACATGTATGTACGCATCGACAAGGCCCCCACGCCTACGAATAATTCTACCCACAGCTTTCGTTTCCACATACATGCAAACTGGGTGTATTCCCTGTCACTTAATGCTTCACAAAAGATGACCCGCGTATACTTAATGCGCTATGATACTTACTTTATACTTAATGATTCCTTCCGACACAGGTCCGTTGAAGGTCTTTTTCGTCAGATTCCCAACTTTCTTCATTATTTACCTGACTTCCGGTTCTACTTATGGTTATTATGTAGTTAATGATTCTTAATGATTCCTTCCGACACATACGGGGCATTGATAAATTATCAAGATATTCCAAAGGATCAATGTAAACCATTTTGCCAAGAAGTGTTTTAGTGCCATTTCCCGTCGTACTAAGAAAACATATCCGATGGATTAACGTGGGTATGGGGGTCCTTTCGCTATCAAGATTTTGTTCAAAAGGTATATCTTACGGATTGAGATTTTAACTTAAAAATGTGTTTTCTATCGATAAAATGCCGGAAAAGATTTCTAAAGTGTCATAAAATTAGATTATTGACACCTTTCCAACCCTGTGTATAGTCCGTACAGAAACTATAGAAATCATTTATATTACATATATTGCAAACCGTTTATATCGTACACAACGAGCTAAACTTAGAGTCAGAGGTGCTATTTTAGAAAAACTCGTCACGTGGGTCTTCGGTGACGTAAGCAAGTTGCGCGAGAAGGAATTCTTTTTATTTACAAACCGACTTTCCCATAGAAGGCCGAAGACTCACTGAACATTTTTCCAAAAAACAAAAACAAAACAAAAAACGGGATTCCAGCATCTTAGTAGTAAAGAGGTTGAAGATTGTCTTTGGTTAAGTGACATTAATTGTTTATGTCAAATCTTTAACGTTTATTATTTCTAGACGACGAATCTATGAGTTAGTCCCTTTAAACCATTTTCAAAAAAGAAATCATTTTCTTCAAGGGAGACAATTCTAATTGGATACAATTAAAACATCTATGTGAATTATCTCCCTTGTTTAACAAAGCACAAGCCCATACCCCTGTGCAACTGGTAAATTATGGCTTTGAAGAAGAGAAAAAAACCTCTTTGAACAAGCAGCTCCAACGCCTATGGGATCATAGAATAACCAAGGAACGTGACTTACCAACGTTGAGAGACCAGGGAAGTATTTCGTTATGACTTCATAAAACGGAGGCAGAATAATGACCTCGGACTCCGAACCAATGTATTCTAGGCCGAACACGCTACCGAAAGGTTAACGAGGCTTAACCAAACCTGAATGATGTATTTACCTAACATATACTAAAGATTGTTGTTCACATATAACACAAGTTGTAAGTCAAAACAGAATGCCGTTGAAACGATTCAGTTTGTTCTATAATATTTAATGAAAAGTAGCTACCGAACGCAAAATTGACACAGAATGTGTTTCTCACAGACTCCCAGTCAGTTATCCAGGCCCTGACAAACAGCAAGCTATCCCAGCTAGCCAGAACACTTCACAAATTCAACACCGTCTGCAGAGTTGCGATCCAGTGGATTCCTGCACATTATGGAATTCCTGGTAACGAAA
Organism: Cerastoderma edule; assembly: GCA_947846245.1. Taxonomy (NCBI): domain Eukaryota; kingdom Metazoa; phylum Mollusca; class Bivalvia; order Cardiida; family Cardiidae; genus Cerastoderma; species Cerastoderma edule. Next base: position 1,218,339 of record OX401413.1, on the reverse strand, counting down.
AGGTAGACAAGTTGGCAAAACAAGGAGCGCAGTCTGAACAAACCAACCCCAGTGTAAGCTACTTTGAGAAAGTAGCCATTATCAAAGCTCAGATGAGGCCCAAACCAGAGAAGGATGCTTATCATCAGCTTGGCAAGTCAGAACATATTACTATTGCTAGATTGAGATCAGGACACAACAGACTGAATTCTCATATGTACAGAAAGTACAAGCTGGTACAATCACCACTCTGTCCATGTGGTGAATGAGAGCATACTACAGAGCATGTCCTCCAACGATTCAAGATATACAACCAGGAGAGAACTGCAACGTGGCCATCAGCTGTCCCACTGAACCACAAGCTATACTGAGACGTAGAGGACCTGAAGAACACCCCAAGTTAATTGAGGAGGCTGGCCAATCTGAACACATCGGGTTTATCCAATGAAAACACAGCTCACGGAAATACCCGAGTAGTTCCGATTGGAGGCTGGCTTGACTGTGCAGAGTGTACGAAAAGAAGAAAGATCCAGAATGTGTTAATTTACCTAAGTATGTACAATTTCTCTGCGATGAATTCCAAAATTGTTATAACGCTTGGATCTGAATACACGTATATGGTTATTAATTGTATTTGGTCCAAAACGATTTTTATTACATCCAATGGATATTCTTAAATACGTCTGTGAACAAGCAGTTTTAAGAAAGAAAAAAAGGACCCCTACATTGCAAGTACGACCCTATAGCGACTGAGAATTACAAAGTTTACATACTAAAATGTGCATTTATTCTGATAAAGCATCATTCAGTAATTGTATTCTTCGCTTGAATAATATAAAAAAACACAATTTCCCGTTTTAATCAAGGTGTTTACCACGCTAGATAGTTATTGAAATCGGAATGCAATCGATGAAAACCGCAAAGCTAGGGGGAATCTCCGACACAATGCTATCCCATTGTATGATAATAGTCGACAGACTGCCAGTGTAATACAAGCCGGGTACAAACCCTGTAACTTCGTCCGTTCGAGATGTCGTTACCACCCTCCGTGACTACTACGAAATCTTTACACACACAAAAATAAGAAAAAAACGTAATTTATTTCTGTTGCTATACGAAATTTAAAATATTGAAGGAAAAGGAGAAATTGCTTTTCAATATTTACATATCCACGAGATCAGCTATTTCCTGTGATAGGATAGTAGTCGACAGGCTGCCAGTGTAATACAATCCGGGTACAAACCTTGTAACCTCGTCCGTTCGAGATGTCGCTACCACCCTCCGTGACTACAACGGAATCTTTACCAATGTATCAAAAGAATTTGTTCATTTTTACTTCTATTGCAAACGAAATTTGAAACTGTTGATGGAAAAGGAGAAATTGCTCTCTTACCCTTAACCAAACGCCGAATTCTCAACTATCAAATTGAAAGAGTTTGCATACGATATTTCAAAATGTGATGTAATTGAAAGATAATCAACGGATAGGACAGAAAACATTGTGGGAAAATGAGAAATTGCTCGTTGAGAGCAATTTCTCCCTTTCTCCCAATGTTTTCCAGAGTCGTCTGCAACACACTGGTCAAATGTCGCTATTGTTTGGTAATGGGTGAAAGCAATTTCTCCTTTTCTTTCAGTATTTACAATTCTACGAGAGGAGTTATTTCCAGTTATTAGATTATATAACAACTTGAATTGTCGTCTGCGATTTTTCATCTATTTGGGACTTTTCAAATTGTCGTTTGGTGTGAAGCGGAAACTTAACTAGGTGAAATAATTGGTGTCGCAAAGTTTCCTGTGAACTGCATCACCTTGGGTAGAGTTTATTTTTGGCGTGTTATTGGAATAAATTAACCGGAATGAAATGTGGAAAAAATCGTCACATCATGTTTACCTATAAGATCGCTGGACATTATTCAAAGTTTTGACCACCCATTTGCGAAATGTCTTCCTTTTTCCACAATTATATTTCATCCTAGCTGAGAAAAATCTTTCAATTCTATTCACAATACAATGTCGTCTGCAAGTTATTTTCAATTTAAGATAGCAAAGTATTGTCGTTTGGTGAATCGTAAATGAAACGTTAAATACGTTGTCGCTTGAAAGTGTCGTCTGGAGCCGAATTATTGTACGAGTGAATGAGTCAAGCCTCTCAAAGATTTCCCATACATAATTTGTGGTTAGATTTTGTAACGTGATCCATGAATATAATTTTATTATTTCATGAATGAGGTCGTTTATACAATCAAGATATTTGAGAAATTTGATTCGGACATTGGAATCCCCCGAGTTTAGCCCTTTAAGGAAACAACGCCATGAAAAACTGCCAGAAAATATATTTTGATTTTGTACCTATTTGGAAACATGTTCAAACATGGTCTTGCTATTTCTATTTATTTATTGAAAACAACTGATAAGCACAAATATCAGTCCTAGTTAGTTCAAACTAGATTTATTAGTAGACGCATGATAGGGACTTCAATATTTGCAGTACGCATTAAGGTAGAATACCCATAATTAATGATGAGATACGGTCGTTGGCAAAACAGAAGTGATATGGTGTAAAGAAAAGACTGTTCTAGCTTGCATTTTTGAGAATACAATTATGACAAATTGTATACACATATATTCGTATTTCGACTTTGTTCGCCATATGTTTCAAGTCACTCTTACAAATTAGTTGTTATACAATAGTTTATTTAAGGATAACCTTTGGGTCTGAAATAAATGTCATCAAATATATAACATATATAAATATATGGTGCTTATATCATTTCCGTTAAGCATTTGTCTTTCAACCCTTATGTGCTGAAATTGGCTCCATGCTTATGCAAACAGGCTAGATCCAGACCAGCCGTCATGTAAATTGGTGGCTGGCCTGTGATCTAACCTATTTGCTGCTCTGAGTATCTATCCTCAACAGAGTTAATTCGATTTTTAAGGTTTTGAAAAGCAGACGACACAAAACCCTATTTTAAGAAAATTACACAGCATTCTAAGGGTTTATGATGCCCCTGGCACTATGGTGTAAAACAACACTTATAGTAATATCAACAGGGATCAACATGTTACAATTATACAATGAAGTTTGATAAAGGGTCAATTATGTTGTACGCGGGGGCTTAATTCCTAAATAAAGGACCAATCATGGAACAAACGATGGCATTGTACTTAACCCATTACAACAAACTCATACATAATTGGACCGTTCCGATTGTAAGAAATTGCAGACCACAATTAGAATAGTTAAGGCATCGTGAGATAACAATTTGATACATTTAGGAAGAAAAAAAATGAGATAAGAAAAAGTACCATAAGACATTTGGTCTTACTTGGCTAGGTTTGTTTGTTAAGTCGGCTACTGAAATACGGCATTCGTTTAGAAATGGATAAACACATTCTCTCACAAGATATTTTTTCCAAATGAGCACAAATGCATAACAGGAGACAGTTGTGGAAACAGGTTAGGTCAAGGCCAGCCGCCAAGTAAAGTGGCGGATCGCTGTGATCTAACTTGCTTGCTTCTCTGCTTGTATTTCGTCAATAGAACTAGGCAGATATTTAAGGTTTTGGAAAGCAGACGACACAAAAGGTTATTTCTAGAAAATTACCCAGCATTCCAAGGTTAATAACAAAAATGACAATTCTACATCATATTTGGTTGATACCATTGTGAAACACGGGGTAAACTTGTCGCGAGCTAATTGCTTTATAAAGTATATTGTTTTGTCTCGTCTACTTTGCAGACGGCTTAACTCAAAGACAGAATTAACATGTATTTTTAGGTCTTTGCTAAAAGCGAGTATACATTAGAGTTAAGTAAGGCACCAATTACAGCCTTTATTCGCATAAACATTCGGTTTCTTTTGTAAAGAAAGGAGCCAGATAAAAGACCAATCTACGTATTATGATAATATAAAAGACCAATCAACGCCTTCTAATCAAATAAAGAACCAATCAATGTCGTTTATTCAAATAAAGGACCAATCAATGTCGCTAATCTAAATAAAGGACCAATCAGATCCGATTATCACCTTCAGTCTCCCACATTCGGATATTGACGCCAAATTACTGGCATTGGGTAGGTATATTATACTTTAAAGAGTAGAATGTCTACGTAACATGTAGAACAATCGGCTGAATCTTGTAAATTATTTATTGTTTAAGCTCTAAATTAGCTATTTAACCGTCGAATGAACTTAATTTTACCTTTTTTTCCGTCACCAACTGTTCTGTTTTGATAGATCTACAGTACTTAATGTGAACATGACTGTGCCATGTACTCTTCAAATAAAATGTGTGTTCTTTATTACTCTTGTACCAGACGGCCATTATTTTATGGCAACGTCGCAAGGTCGTGGGTTGAAATCCTTTGTTGAACAAGGACAACCTGGTTGGTTTCCATTGGCGAATAAATGCGTCGCATTAACCGGTTAAAGCAACTTGGGAGGGGAAGCGTTTGACTTTAAGGTGTCCAACACACACAATCTTTAAAATCATGTTGAATGCACCTCAACAAACTTGCGCTGTGTATCAGCGGCACTTCGATTCCACATCCAAGCCATGCAATTGTTAGGTAGACATCATTTTCCCGCTTCTTGAAGGTGAATATAGCGGACTAAAATTTAATGTAGAACATTTTGGTTGATATGCTTCGATTTGTATCAAGTTCATTTTTTCTGTTATTTTGGATGAACAGGTACGATAGATAAATAAAGAAATTCATTTGGGTGTTTTCTATTTACCACCATTACAACACAACGTTACGGTATCATATCCATCCAATCTTGCCCTACCCATGAATGATTTATCTCACTTCTCACCCGTGAGAGATTGCTTTTGTGATTTATGTTGCTCTCACAGGAAACAGGGCAAGAACTTTTGTAACTCTTGCAACTGGTACTTGTGGTCGATATGTACCCTAGATAAAAACCAGGTCTTGTGAAATATGCTTACATAGAGGGAATGTTTATCTTGACCTCATTAGTCTTTTGATCTCTTTTTTAGCCATTTGACGGTTCATTCTACATCTTTTTTGCAGCTTGCACCCAGTCAGTGGTGGTAAGCTTTCGTCAGACGATCACAAACACAAGGTCTTAAAAAGGTGGAAACGACTTTTAAGGTGTACTACCCATAACCCGCCATTTTGAAACATTCTTTCGTCGGATCACTTAGGATTTTCCCGGCATGCACCGGTCGGGACCGGAACTATTCGGTTTAATGCGAATAATTCCGGCTTAGACCGATGTTTACCGAGGACAACCGAAGAAATCCGACAAAAGATTATGTTTCAAATCGGCGGATTAAAGGTATCATACCTTATCTATTGCTACAACCCCGTCCCCCCCACCCCATCACCACCACCACCATGTCCCCTAAAATGGCTTCCTTTATGGATTGTTTCAGGGCTTAAGCGACCTTTGTGGCTAGAGAACGGGTCTTGAAATAAAGTTATTCCATCTTATTATGTTTTGTATGTGCCTACTTCTTGCGAGAAAATTTGGAAGCTAAAATAATTTTGACAATGGCGATCTATAAAATGACAGGTATTCAAAATTGAGGACATTTCACTCACATTTCCATTTTCAGAAAGTAAGTAGATCAAAAGTTTGATAATCATAAGAAAGGGATCTATTTTAAGACCCTATCATGAATTTAACTTGTATTAAATACTAGTTTTATCATAAACATTATCAACTTTTATCAAACAATTTATCAATCTTTATATGCGGCCTTTTCCATCATTCACTCAAAGCTGTCTTACATCTTTTAAGGTCATACACTGCGTATTTATGCCTTTTCAACTCATATCTAAATAGGTCGGGAAATAAGCAATCCGTCAAAAGAATCAAGAGTGATTGATTTTAGGTGTAAGAAGTTGTTTTACAAGCGATGTAGATAAAAATAATTGAAATACAGCTTCGATCTACTTTAGATCACTATCTAGGAAATATATAGCATTACACGTGTTGATGGAAATGGTATGAAGATATCTTTATTTATCAAACTAGCCATCATGTTATCAATTTGGTATGCATATCAAATACACGAATTGCTGTTTGTCGATTAAGAAAACAGGTAAAAGAAAGATGGAAAAGAATAAATTTCTAGTATGAACCATTTCTCAATGTCGGACAAAAGAACGTATATCTGTCTTTTGGTTCTTTGGAAGAGGTTTATTATCCATAATGTTGCATGGTGACACTCGTGTAGTATATTTTTTTAAATTTCATTTTCGAAAAAGGCGGTCATATGATATGACTTCATCAGATGTTGAGAATTACGCAAGACATGCAAGAGCATTCAAAAATCATTTAAATGCAACCTAGAGTTTATATGTATGGATGGGGGTTTTTTCCCGCACGTTTCATACCTTTTGAATGGAGATCACCGTGTTGCCATTATTTGATATCAATTATTATAGCTTGTACTCTGTTCATTGATTTGATTGTCATCGATGTACCTAGGGTCGTTCACAGAAAATAGATTTGAAAGTCAAAATAATATGTCGTTGAAACTACAGTTATTATATTTAAAAGTAGCTTTTGAAAGCAAAATTTTATTAAGGGGGCGTCACTTTTCTTAGTATGTACAGTTCATGGATAGTACATCTCAAAAGCGATGTAACGCTTTTGGATTTAAATACATGTTAATTCATTTTGCTTCCAACGATTATTCTTCAGTTCGCATCATATAACAATACGGCTATTGTGTAGTTTTAAATACATTTTTTATTTCAAAATTTCCCCACATCTGTGAATAAGCACCTGTAATAGTCTAATGGAATTATGTCAATAAAACTTCTAAAAACAGACTTAGTTTTCAACTATCGTCTGATGCACAGGTTTTCAATTTGGGACTATCCGATACAACCTGTCGTTTAGTAATAGGTTAAGAAGACTACAATATAACACTCACCACCGTGTTACATTTCTCGCGACTTCCATGGAAACGGGGTGTTGACATCTGTGTGAAGCGAGTCGGGGAGCTACCTTTCTTCACGATGTGGCGATTTTTACGCCATCTGTCATCGAGAAGGGCAGGAGGGCGTCTGATCCGAAAGTGACCTCACTGGTCACTCGTTGTCCGAAATATGCGGGGTTTGACCACCCCGATAAACGGGGGCAAGAGGAGTGCCCAGATTGTTTACATTCTCCCATCTTTTTGCATATATGTATATAATGAGTCTGATCTGAATAACTCGGTCGATCCTTAACTCTGAAATTGACCAAACTCTTTCTGACAAGTATTGTTTATCTTTTCCACCCTTTTCTACGATGGTATCTGGGCATGCGAGACAGAAGTGACAGAAGAACAAAATAATAATAATAATAATAATAATAAAGACTTTATTTAACGAGGAAACTCATTTGACAATTTAAACTGACAATCCTCCATAAGATCCTCAACAATGAACAAGTGAACAATAAAACTAAAAGACTAAGGACAATTAAGGTATTTTGGCCCATATGTCGTCTGACAGTGAGGTATCAATATATCTGAGAAAGGTATAAGGAGCAGTGAGGAACAAATGATCTTAAAAACACACGTAGTAACAAGAAGCAAATTTTGAATACAATTTTTCAAAGCCTAGATGTCGTCGGCGATGTTTTGCATATGCTCTCTGTGGATGTTTCCATTTTGAGTCCCCACCGGAAACTAACGACATGTTTCCGTTGCACAGGGCCCTACATAAATTGTTATACGTTTAGAAAAGGTTAGATATTAAAAAAGAAATGATTCAAAAATGCAAATGACAATAAAATAAAAGTAATCCGTGTCTCATGTAGTTATTTCCTTTTGGTCTAAATAATAGGATAAAGAATTTATTGTCTTCAAGTTTGTATAACCTTTTCCACAGTTAAAAGCGCAAACACACGCATGTTGGTCTTGGTAAGGTGAAGAGCCCATCAGAAGCATATCATCAACATTATTCGGATTTAATGATCTCTAAACAAATGGAATCTCATCCGGACCGCCATTTTTTTTGGACGCAAATAACATTATTATGCGGCTCCCTTTTCCGTTCGCGGTTGCTATTTAAATGGCCATTAAGATCTGTCCACGTCCCCATACCGGTATCATTACCAGATCAAAGCGTTGATCTATGTAAAATAAAGTTCTTATTTTCGCACAATGGCAGACGGCTTGATCCTTTCCCTTTCTTGTTAATAATGAAGCAGACGATTAAAAAAATCAAAGGTGATAATACTGGATGCTATATTGTTTCTTTTCTTTAACTCTTTACCACCTGCAGACAACCTTTTTCTTACTTGAAGCAGGCGACTCTGTAAAAAGCTCTGTAAAATGTGAAAATTCCTTTCGGTTCTACTGTTGTTATATGTAAATAAATTGAAAAGCATTGTGGAAAAAGGAAAAGCTGATTGTGACAAGCAATTGCTCCTTTCACCACAATCCTTTTAGAACGCTGTTGGTTGCAAGCAAAAATGTGGAGTTAGGTTGTAATTTGTTAGACCAAGACTATCACAAAACAGAACTTATCTACTCAGCGATAAAAATTTCAAAAATATTTAACCTTATTGGGCTAATTAGCTCAACAAATTTCATCAAAAATAAAACTGTGGCTGGTCCAAATGTAAAGCATAAGTTGACTTCAGTCATGGACTTTGAAATATAACAGTAATTATCTTGTTTTAAGTAGAAACTATTGTGATAAAATGATAAAATACTTGATAAATCCATTTTCTTTTTTTCTCACTATGGTTTCTAAAGTCTTCTGATTAAGATGTTAATATAATGGGGTCAGGGTTTTGGATAGATTTCACTTTGTCAGTAAAACGTTTGCCCATTTGGTAGCTCTTAATGAGATGATGGGTTTTTATGAAAACTGAATGTATCTATACTGCATCATAAAGACTCGTCCCGAAACACAATGTTTATGCAGATCATGATGCTTTATGTCTTGTTTTATATTAGTAAAGAAAAAGGCAACTTTTATCTCAAAATTCACTGAAGAGTCTGTTCCGGTGCGACTCATTTACTAGTCTTTTATATCCCTGAAAATGTGGGGGGTGGGGGGCATTGATATGTTTAACTTGTCTATGTGCAAATGGTGGGACTTAAATAAATAAATAAACAAACGAATTTGCAATGTATATATATTTATGTAGAAGAGTCTCTTATAATTCAAATATGAATGGCATGGTTGATTATAAATATTTATCTATGGTATGATGTTAATTCTTGTAACAATGATGAGACTGAAATAAAGAAATAATATATTTATAATTTGCCAAAAAAGTCTATATTAAGCATTTTCCCCCAGCAATTCCTGACTTGAATAGATATAGTTGCCGACACTTTGTCAAGACGCTACGAAGCGTATCCCAATCTCGCATTGGGTGATAAATTGACCCTGGGGGTGAGAACGCGGGGGTCGGGAGGTCGGGCCATAGATTTAATAAAGCCCTTGATAGTGTAGGGATCGTGTACATATACTGGGGGACGAAAGTGGATCATTAAAGAAATATTTATCTAAGCTATCGGCACGGGAATACAGGCGCTATTTCAACTACCGAAGAATGGATTTAAAATGAGATTTATTTGGTGCGTGACAGTTTTCGAAGCGAGATTGTGTTAGCAAATAACAGTGATAAACTGGTGAATAGAGATATTGTCGCATTTTGGTCTAAACATAAAGTTTTGGACTCTATATTAAAGAGTTGACACTTAAATACAATTCGATTGCAAGAACTGTGATTCGTCTTCAAATAGGAATCGGATACTTTATTTAGTACATATACAGACGGACTGTTTGGGGCTAAGGAAAACCGTTGTAAAAGGTATTCATAATTTGTTATCATATTTCAAATACTGTTATATCGATTCTGCTGCCAAATAACAATATTACATGTAAACATATGTCATTTGATTTGATTATTTAACAAAGTACCTATAACCCATTGCTTCACAATTATGTACAAAATTATGTGGACATGTCTGTTGCAAGCGCTTTCCTCTTCTTTCGCAATGCTTCCGCAATACAGTTGCATCTATTCAAAGTTTTGAAAAATGTGCGTGCATTGAGCTATTCGTGTAACCATTTTATTTTTGGTCAGATTACTTCGCAGAGGAAGATATTGAAAGAAAACCAGGAAAAGACAAAATAAAAATGATTCGAAAATCGCACGAGGGACATTTAAACACTGAAATCAACGTGAACAATAATACTTTGCTGTCGAAATGCAAATTTTTTATATCTGTTACAAAACATTCAAGGGTTGTTGCTGCAATAGTATACTTATGGTCCCGGTTTCGATCGCCGGTAGCGAGGGGTGAAAATGCAAGGACTTACCAACAGTTATGCACGAGTATTGTTCCTGAATCTAGGAAGCATTCATCGAATTGAATAAACTTGAAGATTGATTTTGTCAACCCTGACAATCCATGTTAACCCTTTACCAAACGCCAGCTTTTTCACTGTCCCAAATTGAAAGAGTTTGCAGACGGCATTTTGAATTGTGATGAAATTGAAAATTAATCTACTAATCGGGCAATTACTCCTTTTCCCATAAAACTTTCCAGAGGCGTATGCAACAAACAGGCCAAATGATGTTATTGATTGGTACTGGGTTAAAAGAATAGAATTATGCTAAATGTACATGCAGTGGTATGATTAAGAGCGATAAGACCGCATCTAATAGTGACATAGTATATTGAGTCTATCATGTTCAATGGTATTAATACATCCATAAAAATAATATATGGCAAATGGTAAACTTTCGGAAGTCCATAGCGGAAGATTTGAATTTTGATTAGAGGTGGTCTCTTGGCTGATTTACGGTATACCCATTGTCCTACCAGACTTGGCAAGCCTTTATGGGCAGTTTCGCTTTGTGTTTCCCTCGTTCGATCATGAGCTGGACATCGCAATATGGATGGAATACATTTTAAGGTAGAATACCCATAATCCAGCATTCTGAATGTCTTTCCTTTCAGTCGTTTTCTGTAAACATCGGTCTGGACCGGAACTTTTCGCTTTGTATCGAATAGTTCCGACCCCGTCCTATGTATCCGACTAAAAAATGGGTTTCAAAATGGCGGCTTTTGGGTATTCCACCATAAGCGATGTAAACCGTAACCATTTACCAACTGGATGTAAAAAGTGCTTTTTCGGATGAGACTTTGTTACAAGCTTTTGTTGATCTGGGTCAAACATTTATCTGGATGCTTTACGAGGGATTTGTAGTACTGTTAAATAGGCCACTTTGTTATACAACACTCTCGTCTGTGTACTTAACCCATATACTCTTACCTCATTAAACATTACAGAATCTATCGAATTGATTTTTTATTGAAAGATTGTCTACCGAAATTGTTGAAGATACACGAAAATTAATGTATGTATTTGCGGTTTTACGGGAAAATAAAAGGAATAAAACTTTAAAGAACCTTTCTGACTTCATTATGGATCACTTTAACATGTAAACTAGAACAGAGAATTTGCCTATTATAAGTATTTAACGTTGCAGTAATGGGGTAAATGTTCCGTATCTAGGACAAGTAAAACAAATAAGGCGTGAAATACCCCCTTTCTCAACAAATAGCCCATTTTTATTACACTTGAAACAGATGGCATTCTTCAATGTCCCGAGTATTGCTTGCATAAACATTTTATCTGATGGGCAAATCGTTTGGATTTAGAAAATAGAATTTGAATACAACAACAGAATTTTATTACAAATACAATGCATGGAATTGGGAGAAAATTATGAAGAGCAGTTAGACCTTTTGACTTAATTGTTTCTAATGTTTTCTGAAACAGATTCGACAAAGTTTAGGGGTTGTTGTTTAATGCTTACAAAATAGTGACAGACCTGTCTTCTTAACTCTTAATAGCTTGAGAATTACTTCTTTTTTTAAAACAGGCGATGTGAACGTTGCCATATCTTGAATTGCTTATATGCTTAAAAAGATAGGCTAAACGTCTTTAACCAACTATGCGAAACATAACCTTACGTATGTCTATTCTAGAAATAGAAGTTGTGCAATCAATATCGCGAATGTAAGTCGTGTTACTCGAATCAGGCAATTTATTGGATACGTTAAGAATACGTTGTAAATTTATTCCCGATCAACCAACTTCTCATCTAACCACACCTATACCAGAAAGCTCAAGAGCATCGATGAAAAATACTCAACACCTTTTGTCATGTAATAAGTTTCAAAGCAAAACGTCATTTTGTTTGGTTAATTCAAACACACTTCACGTAAACAAGTGTCGCCTGCCGATGCTTTTAATGGACTATCACAAGTAGTGCGCACTGTATGTAACAATCATATTAGCATGGGGATTTGTGGTAGAGTACCAACAATCCACCATCCTGAAACTCATTCTTTCGTAGGACTAGTTCGGTGGTGCTCGGTATACGTCGGTCGAGGCCGGAACTATTCGCTGTCAAGCGAATAGTTCCGGCCCAGACCGATGTATACCGCGAACTCCCGAAGTAATAGGACGAAAGAAAGATTTTCAAAAGGATAGATTATGGATATTCTACCTTGACATATCCTCACCACTAAACAAAAGACAATTAAAATTTTCTTTCTTCTGAACACCTGGATTTTCATCTAAAAAAAGAAAAAAAAAGCTTCCATGCCTTGCAGTGATTTGATGGTGAACTCTTACGTATACCCATAACAATGATTTTGGATGACGGGTATTAGGTATACACAAGCACAGTCAAACGTTTGTGGGACCTGTATGATGATGGTATTTGAAAATACCAACGCTTACCAATGGGAAACATGATCCTAGCTGTAACTGTGTTACGTAGAATGAATTATCTACGTATTCTACTTCTATAGATAGAAGTAGAAGACCTATATATTTCATTTTATGATTGTTCGGACTAATATATTGGTAATTCAAATCCAGGGGTCCGTTTCATCAAATGTCTTTAGTGCACTTAGCTAAGAGCGATTAAAATCACGCTTACGACGGTTCTTATGTACGTTTCATCAAACAATCGCAACTGCTTATGACGATTGTATCTTCTAAGAGCGAAAATTGATGATACGCGCCTGAGAGAGAAAATCTGACTTAAGAGCGAATTCGCACTTAAGATCGTTAAAGAAACGGGCCCCTGATCATCAGTTACGAAATAGACCGTTTAAACGTTTTACTTTATTTGCAACAATAATGTTCTATACCTTCATCATACGCTTATACGAGGGGTGATACGTGTACCAATAATTTATTTTCAAGTAATTATATACATGTAGATTTATGATGCCATTTAAACCATTGAAGACATTTTATTTCTTAAAAGATCTACCATTTCCCAAACAATAACGACATTTGACTACTTTGTTGCAGACGACTTTAGAAAACATTGTGGGAAAAGGAGAAATTTGCTCGTAACAAGCAATTTTTCATTTTCCCACATGGTTTTCTGTTCTATCTGAAGAATATTTTTCAATCTCATCACATTTTGAAATGTCGTCTGCAAACTCTTTCAATATGGGACAGTCGAAAATTTGTTGTTTGGGAAAGGGTTAAGTTCTAAATCCATGCGATAATCCCTTTAAAATTTGGAGCCATCATTAAATTCCCCGCACGGGGCAATGAGTTGGATGATTATCCCCCGGTAAGTCAATAAAACTGTAAGCATTATTTGGTTAATGATTAAATCATTCGAACTTTTAAATCAAGAAAGCTCTCAGAGGGTCCCCCAAATTGACGCAATGAGACAATAATACGACATCAAAGACCTAATAAATCAATCCCCTGATGTTAGGTTATGGGACTGTTCCAAATTCAAGAGATAGCAGACGACAATTTAGAATTAAAAAAAAACAACATTGATTAATTGAATATTGAGAAAAAACCGTTGTGACAAAAGAAGAAATTGCTCGTGAGAGCAATTTCTTCTTTTGTCACATCAGTTTCTACTCTCTCCCGTCAAAAACGCCTTAAATGTAATTAACATGGAGTAAGTGGTTGAAGCATTTCTAGGTCCTGGGTGGCAGGGGTTTGATCCCATTTGGGTACTTCAAACACACATCAGGGGGTCTTAACTTATTGAAGCCTGCAACAAATCTTCAATAACGACAATGATCCATACCCCCATTTTGGAATCTGTGCTCTGTCCAAATTGAAAGCAAAATCAGACGACACAAACAAAAAAGAAATTTCTTGACCATCTAGGTTGAAAACAATTGTGACATAATGATACATTGTTTATTGGGAGTAATACATCCTTTTGTCAACAGTGGTTTCTTATGTCTTCTACATAAGATGCGTCAGATGAAGTTATTTTGGACTGAGTTGTTGATGCATTACCTGTACAGCGCAATTTGGCTGTAAACATCATAAAAGAAAAGAAAGAAAAAACAAAATGACATTGTAAATCTTCGAAAAGCTATATTATTGATTGATAAACTTTAAAGAAATTGAAGGAAAAAGAATGTCCAGCTTATGTGTATTCTTTTCAAGACCATATTTTCAAGTGTTGTTTTCAATACATTCCTATGGTGCCTGCTTTCATTGATGACGTTTAAAGGTGGTTATATTTCAAACGGTTATATCAAGGGCATCTGTACAAAACATAAAAAGGTATAGAACTCAGTTTTCAAAGTTAATACCCCACACAAATGCATATTCAGGTACATCAGTACTTTCAGTACTTTTACCATATCTTATTGGTTTTTTTCTCTCACTTTTCCCCCTCCTCTTTTCGCATTATTCCGTCTTCCTCGATTTCTATTGTCACGCCAGAACTGTTTGTTTGTTAGCGAATATGACTTGAAATAAATGGATCCCGAGTTCAAGTTTCCAGCCTTACCAATATTTTCCCCAATGCCAAAACAACCATGATAAGATGAGTCATCTTTATGCAAAATAACTTACGGAATTGCAAACCGATTTCAAATGGTACTGCGTGGTCCATTTGTTAGGATTGTGGCCTTCTGATGGGGGCGAGTTCAAGCCCAAGTGGCATTTCTAGTTACACGGTTTTGTCCTTTGGCAAGACACTTCAGGGCCCTGACTTGTGCTGGTCATCTAAGAAAGACGAATAATAACTAAAAACTTGTTGTCGTGGCGTCAAACCCCATAAATTAACAAATTGCTTGTCATTTAAGCATTGGTATCAAATTACTAAGTTTATGAATATGGCATTTTACTTCATATTTCTTTTTTTTATCAATGGCATAAGATAGTTTTGTTGAATAATGGCAATAAACGAAATCGAATAATGGCAGTAAACGAAATTGAATAATGGCAATAAACGAAATGAATGTAATTCATTCGTGTGGCGAAGCAATCGGTAGTTGTAGACCGGAAAGACCGCTGTGCAGTACAATTGTGGAAACAACAAGGGCATTGGTTGGTACATCATCGTTTTTAAAATTGTTGAAAACTCCGTATAACTCAATTAAAAAACAATTCATTGCTGTACATTCAGCAATTTGACTTGAAATTCGTTTGGAGAGGGAAAATGTACAAAACATAACATGTTGTAACATTATACCCAAATAAAGGGTTTTGAAGCGTCGTCTTCTTTTTCAATTGTACCCGTTCGCTGATGTTAATCGTTTCTTTTTGTGTTGTTACCATGAAATCGCAAACGTTTAACATGTCAGTTGACCTCGAAGATTGCGTTTTAGATATCATAGAATCCGACACAAAAAGTAAAACATCATTCCATGTAACTTTTTTAACCCTTTCCCAAACAACAAATTTTGGACTGTCCCAAATTGAAAGAGTTTGCAGACGACATTTCGAAATGTGATGAAATTGTGAAATATTCTTCAGATAGAGCAGAAAACATTGTGGGAAAATGAGAAATTGCTCGTTACGAGCAATTTCTCCTTTTACCACAATGTTTTCTAATGTCGTCTGCAACAAAGTAGTCAAATGTCGTTATTGTTTCGGAAAGGGTTAAAGTGAGTGACAGAAGAACGCAACCCTTCCTCCAATATGAACATTGTTCGAATGCTTTCTTTTGGTTTTGAATACAAAACAGACAACCCCTAAATTGCATTCGCATTTGATTTTATTTCGACCTATGGCTTTTCGTACTCTTAATTGGGACGACTGGAGGTGAACAATTTGCCGGAAAAGAAGAGTTGTTCATAATTAAAGTGACTTTCTCACAGACTATCATATTTTATAGGTATTGCATGTACATGTACATAAAACTTGATAAATTATACGTTTTCCGCCCGTTTAAAACCGTTTGGTAAAGAAATAGCACATTCGTCGTACATATGTAGTTTGTTTAAACGGTTTTTTTCCCCGAATAATCTTAAATTAACTCGGTCTTTCATAGTTATCAGAACGGTTCGACACTTTTACAATGTTACAAGAGCAAGTTGCATCAGAAAGCAATTCACGACTTATTAGTATGAGCTGAATTTCGATCAAAGCACTTAAAGGCGTGATTGCTCGTCTCACAATATCTTAGTGAAAAGGCAGGTTTTCATCATTTTAAATGAAATTGTCTATGTATTTAGTGTTGAGTATTGTTTTAATCCCATGGTTAACGTTGGTTAAGGATAGTTAACAAACTGTGAGATAGTCTCTTTAAAGCATATATGCCATGTTATAGTGAAAACATAACTATAGTTCTTTCAATCGGAAACCTTTCTCGGACGGATTTGGGATTGTTGATAGCAAATGGGATATAGCTTACATAAACGAATTTCCGTCTTGTAACAAATTTACCATCCCATACAGAAGAATATTTAAGATTGATGACAGTTCTAATCTATCTTCAGCTATTTGAGACCACCATGAAAGTAAAATGTACAATAGAAATGTACGTCTGAGAGATATCCCGGAGGTCATAGTACAAATTAATCATTTCAACACACTAATATGTACAGTTTGCACCCAGATCATATTAAGGTAGAATACTCATAACCCGCTATTTTGAAACTCATTCCGTCGTCGGATTACTTCGGTCCTGATCGGTATACATCGGTCGGAACCCGAACTTTTCTCGGTAAACATCGGTCTCGGTCGCATCAGAGCGAATGATTTCGGTTCCGACCAATGTTTACCGAGAACGACCGAAGTAATCCGACGAAAGAATAAGTTTAAAAATGGCGGATTGCAACTAAGAAGTAGATATTCCATTCTGTAATGCATTGAAGAATTTGATCGTCCTAGTCAATAAACACCATGAAGGAATTTCATGACGTCTTGGATAAACCGGATGTCGCGAAAATAGATGAAATAATATTCGTGTTGAGTACGAACAGTGGATAACCCCACTCAAAGTGTCACAAACACACGCGCGAAACTGATCTTATAATCCTTAAGTATAACGTTTAAAATCCGCGGAATGTTTCGGTATCTGTGAAAACACTATCATTGAAAAAGAGGACAGTCCAATTTCAGGGAATATTACTTAAAATCAGTTTTATCGTATGGAATAATTTTATTCCGGAAAAATCCCAGGAAAGCCAATATATAATTGAAAAGAAATGTTGATATAGCATTAAATCCTATGTAAAGGATGCGTTATGATTTCTTGAGTCATTGTCTAATTTTCAAAGCTTTTCCTTGATTTTATTATACATTGGCTGCAACTCTGTTATCAATTTCATTGTTCCGTCAATGTTTTGATACAATATTTCTGAATTCGGTAAACGCCAAGCATATCCGGTTGAATTTTGTAAACGGCAGTCGCAATACCATGCAAACTGAAATGTGAAAATTGAATGCAAAAGCAATTTCACTTAGGAATTCAAACCGAGAGAGTTGTTTAAACCTTATTCAATTCGGCTAATTTGTTTCGTATAAAAGATACGGCATCTAACAAGCTGTCATTGACATGGGGCTATCTAGTTTCAGGTAAAAATATATCAGTTGTAGGGCAAGTGTGTGTATACAGAATAGCTCGGTCGTCAGATGGCGTAAAGGCCCGCATAATTCACATTCCACCTGTACACTTTACTCGAGGGATTGGTTTAAGGTAGAATAGCCATAATCCGCCATTTTCAAACACTTTGTTTTGTCGGATTACTGCGATCGTTCTCGGTATACACCGTCGGTGCCGGAACTATTCGGTTTACACCGAATAGTTCCAGCCACGACCGATGTATACCGAGAACGACCGAAGTAACCCACAAAACAAAAGAATTAGTTTCAAAATGGCGGATCATGGGGTTTTTTTTTACGTTAAGCATGAGAGAAGTTGTGATAGTTCAAACTCAAATCAACAACATACGACAAGCATAAAGTATCAAAAGAAAACAGATGCTTTATCACATTGAATAAAACCAATCTAGTAAAATTGAAAATTGCTCGGTGGATGCAAGTTATTGTTTTTTATCCATTGATTCTGAAATTGTTTGATAAATGACTATTGTAACTTGAGGGTCCTGTTCTGG